>APFE031041705.1:210713-242173 GCA_000404065.3 Pinus taeda
TTAAGACACCGGGTCTATTACAACTTTATCCATCCCAAGCCAACGTTGGGAGGAGGTTTCAATGGATTTTATCACAGGTTTACCCAAGTCTGAGGGAAAGAGTGTCATCATGGTGGTAGTTGACAGACTTGCCAAGTATGCACACTTTTGTGCATTATCACATCCATTTAAAGCCAGTACAGTTTCTACTGCATTTATGGAAACAATTCAAAAGCTACATGGAAACTCAAAGATTATTATAAGTGACAGAGATCCCATTTTCACTGGAAATTTTTGGACAGAATTATTTTCTTGTCTTGGAACTCAGTTAGCTCATAGCTCATCTTATCATCCTCAATCTGATGGGAAAACTGAGATAGTAAACAAATGTTTGGAAGGATATCTTTGTTGCTTTGTATCTGATAAATAAACACAATGGGTCAAATGGCTGCCTCTGGCTGAATGGTGGTATAACACTTCCTTCCATAAAACAACAAAAATGACCCCATTAATGGCACTTTATGGGTATCAACCACCGCCCATCACATCATATTTAAGAGAAAATTCTATGGTTCAAGCAGTGGAACATCACATCGAACATCAACAACAAGTGCTCCAACTCTTAATGGATAACCTTGTGTTGGCACATAATAGAATGAAACAACAGGAAGATCAACATCGCAGCAAAAGAAGTTTTGATGTAATTGATTGGGTATTCCTACAGCTACAACCATATAAGAAAATGTCCCTCAAGGAAGCTAAGGAGGATAATAAATTATCACCAAAGTATTATGGTCCATACAAGGTGTTGCAAAAGATTGGTACCATGGCATACAAATTGGAGCTTCCTGTAGCTTCTCGATTGCACCCAGTTTTCCATGTTTCATGTTTAAAGAAGGTTATAGGCGACAAGGTCCCAGTTCAAACAATATTGTTAGAACTAGATGAGGAAGGAAAATTTATATTGGAACCAGAAGCAGTCATAGAAACAAGAAGTCGACAGCTACGAAATCGATCAATTTCGGAGTATCTTATCAAGTGGAAGAACTTATCCATTGAAGATTCCACATGGGAGGATGAGAATTGTATATAGAAGCATCCATAACTTCTCAAGCGTTGAGGACAACACTTTTTTGAAAGAGAGGGGCATGTTGGGTCCCTGTAATACTAGTGATTACCCCATTACTATTGTATTTGTACCCCTTATTAATATTGTTGTGCCCCTCTTATACCCATATTGTTATTAATGTGTCCCATAAAATCCCTCTGTTGTTATTTTTGTGGCTTTATATTATTATTGTTAGGTCAGCTGGGTTATATTGTGACTCCTTAGACTCTTATGTATAGAAAGGAGGTTTTGTCATTTGAATCATCCAAGAATTGTTCATTTATGTAATGTAAAGGAGGTTGTCCCCTCAAAGAGGCTGAATTCTAAGGCCCAGAAAACTCATGTTTTATTTTTTCAAAATTCATCATCACATTCTTGTAAATTGCTCACAAAGTTATTGTATTTTATGGAAAAAGCATTAAAAACAATTTTGTCAATTTGGGCATATTTGCCTTAAACACTTGTCGTGAAGCTCGGTGAATTCCAAGGGTTCCAGAAGCATGTTGGGTCATCCAGGAACACAACCTAGGTTGCTAAGTTTCCATGTGAATGCCAATATATCCAAACTAAAGGCACTACCAAATCAAAAGGCAATGGTCACTCCAGAAAAATTGTCAAATTAGTGAGGGCTCAAGAAAAAAACTTCTACGTGCTAACAGATCGTTCTGTATTTGCTGCTCACATATAAACTATTGTTTATGCATAGCAGTGGTGAATTAAATCTAGATGGCCAACTGGATAGGTAATATGAATTAAATCTAGATGGAATTCATGTTTTTGCGATAGCTGATATGAAGATATTGTAATTCTCTATTCAAAATAAAGGAAGATGGCATATGACATAAATAGTATGACAATAGTTTTCACTTTGCCTCATTGGGTAACATTGGAAAGGAGAGGAAGCTGGGTGCAGTATCTGACAAAAATGTTAGGCAATTGTCTTCTCTTGTTACATTTTCACCCATCTCCTCTAATCGTTCAAGAAGAAAGTAGACCGCGAGATTACGTAGCAGAGAGAAGTTAGTCAATCCAAGATCCATGGAAAAGGAGTTGTAATTCAACCAAGATGGGCCAGTGACAAAAAAAATGTAGGTCAGAGAAAAAAATTCTATCTAAAGGAATATTCTTTTCACATAAAACTTTACTATGGTAGATATTTCCTTGTCCATATACCTTTGATGTTAATGTGTGGTTTGCATGTAGGTTTGGTATGACATATATTCCAACATTTTGTTGGGCACCTACTGAAAATATTTTCAAATTTTCTTGTAGGCAGGTGTCAACAAGCTTGTTGATATTGTTGGAGTCATCGTTGGACCAAAGGGCATAAATTTTGTTTTGGAGAGAAAGTATGGTTCTCCGAAGATTGTCAATGATGGTGTGAGAGTAGCTAAGGATGTAAATTGCAGATGTGGGTTGTAATTTTTTTATGTTCTGTATTAGTTTTCCTTGCCTAAATCTCTTACTATCTTAGACCTCGAAGGAAACATTCTCATAGGTCATAGAAAACATATTTATCTTTTGAGGATGTACCGAGTCTATGGAGTAGCCATAATAGAGTAATGAATGACACTTTAAACAATTGAAAAAAATACTTTTGTGCTAGATGTTGATGAGTCAAGTTAAATTTTTATTTCCTATCTAGTTAATCAAGTCTATTTAATGCATTTAAATGTTGCACCTTGCTTCTGACAAGTTGAATTAGAGGACCGAGTTGAAAATATTGGAGCCAAGTTGGTAAGACAGGCTGCAGTAAAGGCAAATGATTTACCAGGTGATAGAACTACCACATATGTTCTACTTGTTCAAGGTTTAATAGTTGAAGATATAAAGGTAATTTATTTGTCCCTATTCCTCGCTTAGGTATTTATTCATTTTTATTGTCCCTTTTGGTGGTTGTTGTTTAGTTATTTATTTTGTAATTTTTCAAGGCTTCACGAGGATCAAGATAGTATTTGAGTGGAAAAATAACATTGTTGAAGATGAAATTTTGATCGTGTTATCAATTCGTATTGCCTAGTTAGGAAAACCCAACAGATAAATCTAGCTTGTATTTTTAAAGATTTGTGGATAAGAATCTGAATCATAAGCCTGTTTAGTTTTTTGCAGCCAAAGAAAATCCTATTCAAATTACAAGGGGAATTGAAAACATAGTAAAGGCTCTTGTTATTAACTCAAGAATTTCTCAAAGGAGGTAAATGCACACATTTGAGCCAGCTTTAATCTATGGTTGAGGTGCACTTTCATTAAGGGAATAGTTGACTTAAAATTGTCAGCTAGACTTTCTTGAAGACTACAAGGTAGAATTTTTACGAGTTACTTGTCAAACATTTGGGAAAAATGTTATTTGTAAGGGATTACACATGTTGAAACTTAACACCCTGTAATTGGAATCATTCTCCAGGTTGAACATAGTGAATTAACTAATGTTGCTGCAGTAAGCGCTGGTAATAACTATGAAATAGGAAACATGATAGCATAAGCGAGTAAAGTTGGAAGGAAAGGTGTTGTGACACTTGAAGAGGGAAAAAGTACATAAAATAATCTATATGTTTTAGAGGGAATGCAATTTGATAATGGATATATTGCTCCATACTTTGTGACAGACAGTGAGAATATGTCCGTAGAGTACGAAAATTGCAAGGTAATTGATGTGAATGAAATATTCTTGATTTTTTTTGTTGTGCTACTACTTTTTAGTGCTCCTTGTAATGAAAAGAGAATGGATAGAAATCATTTGTAACATTTTTACAATAAAATCTCATCTTAGTTGCAGAATTATTTCCCAATTACCTCCATCTGTCATATTTTCATGGCACATTCTTCTGGTTCAATATAGGTTGGTGCTATTTTTCTATGGAATTTTAAATTTTGTGCCTTTTGAACCTTCTATTATTTTTGGAATCTGAAATTTTTTGGATTTAGAATACTAATCTATTAATTAGAAAGAAATATGACCACTACTAAGCATGTGAAGAGGGTTTCTAAATTTCTATTTATTTTCACTTGGATTTTGAAACTAAGCGATTAATAAACGAATTTGCATCTTTACATTTTCTTATAATTTGCAGCTATTATTGGTTGAGAAAAAAATCACAACTGAAAAAGATTTGATTATAATATTAGAAGAGGCCATCTGTGGGAGGTATCCAATCTTGATCATTGCCAACGACATTTAACAAGAAGCCTTGGCTACTCTTGTTGTTAACAAACTTTGTGGTGCATTGAATGTTGGTGCTTTGAAAGCTCCTGGATTCAGAGAGTGGAAAAGCCAATATCTGGATGACATTGTTATATTCACTGGAGTTATTTTTCAAGTTTCGCTACATTAAGGACTTACATGCATTAAGATATTAAGTACAAAGTTCAGTGTGTCTATAAGCAGTGTTATATCATTTTACGTGGAAACAATCTTTATTTGTTAATAGTTTTGCTCTACAAGTTCAACTTTTCATGTTAATAGGATAAATTCTCACTAAGTGAGATGAATTAAGAATAAAATGTCTCCATCGTCTATAGTCATTGGTTTCTAATATCTTATGTAGATATTGTTTTGTTTATTCTTTCTCTATGTAGGCATTGTTATTAGGGATGAAGTTGGATTTTCCCTTGGATAAAGTTGGAAGTAAGGCTCTAGGTACTGCTGCAAAGGTAGTACTTACCAAGGATTCAACAAAAAGAGTTGTTGATGGGAGCACTCAGGAAGGTGTTAATAAAAGAGTGTCTCAAATTAGATTCTTGATATAGGTGTGTTATTTCTCTATAACTTAAATAGGTTTGTTTATGCATATCGAGGATTTAAATTATTGTCTTGTTTTCTCTGTATAGCCACCATATATAGTAAAGTGGCCATTACCTTGTGGGGAGGTATCTCCTCATTAATATCATTCATGATGATGGTATTAATCTCAAATTTTATTGTGAGTTGTCAAGACAGGAGTGTAGAAAGAAACGGTTTTGATGCACAGTTTAGAATTTGAATATATGTGCCTCTAACGGAACATGAAACAATAATTACAGACATTAAATTTAAATAAATTAAGGTTGCCTTCATATGAAAATATGTTTGGCTTGATATTTAACTTAACTATCAACCTATTTTACCAAAGGTTTTCACCAATGGTATCATTCTCATTTTTTTTGCAAGTTGTAGAACAACATTACGAAAAAGAAAATTTTGAATGAAAGAATTACCAAGGTTTCTGGTGGAGTTGTTGTTATCCAGGTAAATTTTGGCATGCTAAATTCATGGTAGATATTCTTAACAATTCCCTATTATTAGCATTATATATTTAATCTAAATCTAGTTGATGGATGTTGGTGACTGCATTTCAATGTATATTTGTCTAAAGTAAGAATCGAGGGTATATGATAGTGTAAATGGAAGGAAGGATGTTATATTTATCTAGATTCATTTATCTAGGAATATCTAGATGGAAATGAAACATTTATTTATCTAGATATTCCTATGACAAGATGCAATAGCCCTAATTGGACAACACTTAAACTAGCTCAATTTAGTGTTTAACTGCCATGACCAATTCCTTCATTTTCCCATAGCAGTTATGCTGCAATAGTGGTGTCTTTTTAATGTTGAAATGTCCTACAATCTTTTCCTATGATAAGATGCAATAGCGCTAATTGGACAACACTGAAACTAGCTCAATTCAGTGTTTAAATGCAAGGACCAATTCCTTCATTTTCCCATAGCAGCTATGCTGCAATAGTGTCACATGGAGCGAGGGTTAATTTTCACATGGACATCTTTCGTTTGAAAATGAAGGAAATGTGCTAAGCTCTTTTCTAATATATGCTGCTAAGATATAATAAACTTATGGTGTATGAGTTATCATCATTCTTGGTCCTTAGTTGTAGTAAATGTACTATCTTTGTGTTCATGGCTGAAATAAATAAATCTCCATTGAATTTCTATTATCATCATTCAGAAACTCTTTATTAATTGATGCTCTATGAAATACATCATCTCTGAGTTACTCATCATCCACTTTCTTGTTGAGGTAGATATCAACTGCCATGGTTCTAGAGCTATTGCATTTCATCAAGGAGTTGCTAATTTGGTTTCTATACGACTGTTGAGAATTTTTCTCTCCTTACCTAGAGTGTTCTTAAGCATTCTTGGGTGGATTTCTACTTAATGGAGTTGTTTCCCTCTCCCCTGAGCATTACTTTCATTTTTGGGGTGAGTTTGAGCTCAATATTGGTTGTCTAAGAGGCCATAGTTACTATACAAGGCCATACATAACTATAGGAGATCATTGGGTTTCCAATTTCCCTTCATTCTCATAAATCCATTGAATACATGGATGCTGAAATCTACAAGGCAGAGGATTCTTGATGTGTATTTATGGTAGAGTGTATTTATAGTATAATGTTTTTAAATCGAGATCCATTACCTGAGTGATTCAAATTATATGTTGTTCCATTGGTATTGGGAATCGTTACATGAGAACCCATTAACTATAATTATTCACCAATAATATCTAGAGGTTGTTCTGCATGAGAATGATGATTGTCCAGTATGATGTATAATGAGGATAAAGTTGAAGAAATGAATGAGGAGAAATCTCATTAAGGGGGTAGTGTGGATGAAGGTTGTACTATAGAAAAAGAAAATATAGCAGTATGTAGTCGTGGACAGATATGGACAAATTTTGATGAAGAACATGCATCCTTTTTTGTATAAAATCTCTATCATTAAGTTTTATTAATAGTCAGAGGAAGTTTTTATGTCAAACAAAAATATTAAAATCCCCATTTTCCAATGTATTCAATGATGCATGAATTGGATTTGTCAATCCAAAGTTTTGAATCCATACATGATATGACTCCTTCAAATTTATACCAAATCCTATGAAAGCATTTCATGTAAAAGCATGTGACCTTTTCTTTTCAATAGATCTAGTCTAACCAGACTTGTATTTTCTAGTCAAAAGACAACTATCATTTTCAACCCTCATTCAACACTTGTTTTAGAGCCAAACTTGTACAAAATACAACTCGTTTGGCTCTATAGAAAATCCTTTGAAATTATGTCCATCAAATCTTTGAATATATGGCTTTCAACAGACTCTGGTCCAATCAAACATGGACTTGCAAACCAAAGTTCTATGTTACGTGCTAGACACTAATAGCTAAGGGTCCTCATTTGTGAGTATTGTAGGTTGTTCAAATATTTACATGAACTTTATTTTGTATTACTATAATGATATATGTGTATATAAAATACTAAACATGATGCTTATAGATGATATAGAAGATAATTATTAGAAGTAGTATCCATGAAAAAATATACTTGATAGATATGACTATTCCAAAATGGGTGTCAATGCCATATAAAATTACTTCACAAAACACAACTCATAGGCTTAATATTGATTATAGAAAATAAGGAATAGAATATGGGTGTGCTTTATTGTGAAATCACAGCAACAACAAACAATGGTTGGATGCAACATTAGTCCCTATCGGAGAAGGCAAGAGCTAGATAATTATGGATAATCATGGCTAGAGCACAAAGTAAACCACTCAAAACATTTGAATGTCATCCAGACTATATAAACTATATAGAGGTAACATAAGCAAGATACTTGAATGCCATCCAAATTATATAGAGAGGCAACCTAATCTTATAGAGAGAGGTATATTTAGTACATCACATGGATGGATAGGTATATTGAGTACAACACATGGTTTTAATAAAGACATGTCTTTCAATTAGGTTAGATATTCTGAATCTGGTGTGTACTTTTCTGATTTTCTTGTACCTTTTAGTCAATATTGTTATGGAAACAACATTATGGAAACAAGAGCACTAGACTAAGGAAAATAGAATTCCTTAATAATTATTAATCGATAGTGAATACACAGTGAGATGTGAGATTACAAAAAGAAATAAATAATCCCATGCTAGAAAACAAAGATTCTATACCTTAATTTCATCTTTTTCAACTGAAAAAAAACCCTTTATGAGAATAGAGTTTATCCTGATGTCATCAAGATTCATGGAGCTTCTCCTGATGTCATAAAGTTTCTCCTAATGGTAAGGAATGGCTAGCACATAGGTCCAGCCAAAGATTTTGTACCTTAATTTCATCTTATTCGACTAAAAAAAGTCCTTTATGAGAATAGAGTTGCTCCTGATGGTAAGGAATGGCTTCTACATAGGTCTTGTATACTCAATGCCCTACTGATAGGTATATGGATAAGATTAGGGAAAATTTTAGCCTCCAACACAGGTTTCTCCCCACACTTGTTCAAAATGGCTATGAGGCAATCAAGGGGTAAACAGTCTTTATGTAAGCTAAAAAAAGAAAGCAACTCCGGATAGTAGTTGTTGATTCACCCTTTCAATCTTTTAAAATATTAGATATTGTGCTTTAGTTATGGTTTACAATTGTGTTATTATGGTATGTCAAGTTTTTATATCTATGATACTAGTGATTTAATGGGGTAAATTCAAAAAAATCAAATGGCTACACTCCATGGATGTGATCTTTCAAATCATATGACATCATTTTGAAAATATGAGTCAAAATAAGGATGGGTATGAGAAATGTTTTTTTTGTAAAAGAATGGATGAGACACCTAAATGTAGCTAGAGGCACACCATTGGAGCTTGGAAACTCATTACCTTCCCATTGGAGCTTGGAAAGTCATTACCTTCCTCGGTATCATGGAAGATCATGGCTAAGGCAATGGCTCAATTGCATGGAAGGCAGTTCAACAAGAGCACATAGACTATTTATAGGGTTGAATTATTATAGTCACCTAATCTAGACTTAAGAGGCCTTGGATGGGCTCGAGATAGTGGCTAGAACCCTAGTTTCCTAAAAATTTGAGATTTATCACAGACATGCTAGTTTTCTTACCACGATGTGTAGCCATGGTGAAAAGCTGAAAAATTACTCTAAAAAATCTAAATCTAGCCATAAAACTAGGAAACGTTTAACCAAAAAACTGCGATAACGTTACAATTTTTGTGTCCTCCAAACATGTTACGAGTATGAACATGCCACTAACTCATAACAAGTAAATGTTTCATACAATTAAAGAACAAATATGGCTCAACACCAAGCTTTGATACACATAGATTTAGTTCCTAGCACCTTTTGCACAATTTAGATGCTTCCCCTAAATTCAATGTCATTTTCCGATCTTTAGATGAAGTTGTATACTCAACATTCATTGCATCATTGTTGATTCATTTCGATCAAGTTTGACATCAGTTTAGTCTAAATTCAAATAGAGGTGTTAATTAGTACTATACTATGTATTATGAATCACATTAGATTAGCATAGGTGTATTGCATTCACTTAGAATCAACATTCTCACTCTCATTGATTAGTAATGATTCATAAAAGGCTAGTGATATTACTAGAATGTAACTCTATTATCTTACTAGCTTGTACATAAGGATAACCATCGCTCTCTAGGAATATTAGCAGCAAGATATATGATTTCTACTTAAGTATAGGCTATAATTTGGACAGTTGGTCATGTTTGAATTATCTATCAGGGGTCATGTTTCTATTGGTACTAGGAGTTGTATATTTTCTAGGGTTCTGATTTTATGGTTCACTAGTGTTTGAAAGACTTGTTGATTATTTATTAATATTTTCATGAAATATATTCTCATGCTTTCTCAAAATTCACCTAATATCGTTCTCCATGAACTTTGACTTAACTAAACAAAGAGTGATTGTGCCTGGATTGGTGACTTTGTAATGTTGAAATGTTCTGCAATCTTTGCCTATGAGAAGATGTAATAGCCCTAATTGGACGACACTAAAATTGGTTCAATTCAGTGTTTAACTGCCATGACCAATTCCTTCATTTTCCCACAGCAGCTATGCTGCAATAGTCCCACATGGAGCGAGGGTTAATTTGCTCATGGGCATCTCCCTTTTGACAATGAAGGCAATGTGCTAGGCTCTCATCTAATATATGTTTCTAAGATATAATAAACTTATGGTGTATGAGTTATCATCTTTCTTAGTCCTTAGTTAGATTATATGTGCTCCTTGTCTTTGTAGTCATGCTTGAAATAAATAATTATCCATTGAATTTCTATTAGCATCATTCAAAAACTCTTTATTGGTTGATGCTATATGAAATGCATCAACTCTGAGTTACTCATCATCCAATTTGTTGCTAAACTAGAGATCAATTGCCATGGTTCTGGAGATGTTGCATTTCCTCAAGGAGTCACTAATTTGGTTTTTTTACGACTGTTAAGAATTTCTCTCTCCTTACCTGGAGTGTTATTAAGCATTCTTGGGTGGATTTCTACTTACTGGAGTCGTTTCCCTCTCCTGTGAGCATTATTTTCATTTGTTGGGGTGAGTTTGAGCTCGATATTAGTTGTCTAAGAGGCCATAAGTACTAAAAAAGGCCATACATAACTGTAGAAGATCATTGGCTTTCCAATTTCCCTTCATTCTAATAAATCCATCGAATACATGGGTGCTTAAATCTACAAGGTAGAGCATTCTTGATGGGTATTTATGGTAGACTTTATTCATATTATAATATTGTTGAATTGAGATTCATTACTTGAGTGATTCAAATTATATGTTGTTCCATTGGTATTGGGAATCGTTACATGAGAACCCATTAAAGATAATTACTTCCCCAATAATATCTAGAGGTTGTTCTATAGTAGAATGATGATTTTCTAGTATGATGTATAATGAGGATAAGGTTGAAGAAATGAATGAAGAGAAATCTCATTCAGTGGGTAGTGTGGGTGAAGGTTGTACTATAGAAAAGGAAAATACAAAAGTATGGACAAATATGGACAAATTCTAATGAAGAACATGCAACAATAGCCAACTTCGATGAAAACACAAAATGTGAATAATTTGAGCTATCTGATTTCGCAGTTATTGCATATTCAACTAGGGGATCTGTATCTTCTTGTATCGATAATATGGAAGATCAATATTAGTACAATAATGTATACACACTTTTACCTTAAGGAAAAGTGTTGCGCAAAAGACCCTCAAGAAAACTCCCCTGAGACAAATATCAAGTTAGTGAGAAAAAACTGTTGTAAAGATGCTAGCAGTCAATTGTCCAAGGGTTATTTTTAGATTCCCTCTCAAGAACTAAAGACCGTTTCCCACTATCCAAAGTATATTATCTCAACTACAAAGGGTATGCTAATAAATGTTTCTGGGAAAAAGGCATAACACATTTATCTTTGGTTGGGAGTTTATCCATATTTCCCATGATGTAAATAATTATAATGTCATGTTGAGTATATTTTTGGCACACCTTTGAGAAGGTATCATTATCGAATGGGGGCTAGAAATATAAAATGTTATGCATTGAATTAGATATAGGATTATATTTGACTATATGAGAAGGTTGATATAGTTTGAGATTGTAGGAATTAATAATTGGAGAATACCCTATTGGACAAGAAGCTTTGGGTTGAATGAAATTTCATGAACCTACTGTACAATTTGTGAGCTAAAATTTTTATTTTTAATATATTTTTGCCTTATACTATTTCTTATGATGGATGGCATATGATATGTAGGAAACTTTTTCACTATGTAGAAGATATTCATGGCCTTGTGTATGGTCAAGAAGATTCCTAAACCTCAAATGACGACAATATGCTATTCAAAGTTAAAAAGGATATTTTGGATATTAGAAAGTCATTTGTATCATTCTTATGCATGGTACAAGCTCTATATCCTCCAAAAAAGCTACAATAAATACTTAGCATAGAAGGATTTACAACTGATGGCATCATCTGGATTGTTGGCTGCCATTTCTATTATGCCCTATGTTCACAAGCATGGGGCTCACCATTTTGAGTTGGAGAATAAGAAAGAAAGAAGTTCAAGAATGGCCAGTCTTTTAAGCTTTGGGATTTAGTTTTGATTCTAAAATGGATACCATAGAAGTGGTAACTTATTTCAATGAAAAGGATTAAGTTCATCTATCAATGTTTGAGATGTTTGCATTTGTATAGGTTTTACTAGTATAATTATTATATTTTATGCTTAGTTTAAGGAGTTTTCTTCCAATATGTATAATAATAATATGTTTTTTATGCAGTTATCATGCTCAACACTTCTATTTGAAGTGGTAACTAATAAGTATAGAGCTCATTAAATAATTTATTTTTGAAATTAAGTCTTTCCTTGATGTTGCTGAGAAGTCAGAGCACACATATATTCTTCTAAGCCTTTTTTATGCTTGTACATGTTACCTCCCATATGTACCTTGTACCTTGTTACCTCCCAGTGTACCTTGTTACCTCCAAACTTGCAAGTAAACTGTTACCTTCCATATGAAGAATTACCAACCACTGAGACAGAAATCAATGTTTCACCTGCCAAAGGTCCCAATGTTCAATCAAAAGTAGTACCCACAGCAGGAACTCCACCTCCAGCTCCTGTCCTAGATCTTCTTGGTTATTTGATAGGTTTAGGCAATTCATTTGTCCCTAGAGATTAGTGAGAAGTAGGCTCTAGGTGGGTATTCAATAATCAATTCCATTTCATTTTGTAAAGAACAAATGGAAAAAATTGGCTTTATTGTTGTTAGATGTGAATTGTATTTACTATGATAAGCATCAACCTAATTAAAGCAACTTGTGATATTTAGTTAATGGTTTGAGGAGGCCTCCATTGCCTATTTTACATTCATCATCAGTAGGTCAAGGCCTTAAGATCAATGGTAAATTTATATGGCGTGATGGTTAAATTTTGTACAACTTGAAGTTTTAGAATAACTCTTTTGGTCTTGCAGTTGCTGGAGTCCAGACCTCTACAGGTGCAGTTCATAAAATGTGAAAATAGTGGAGATATTAGTTCTATTTACTGTAAATATTTCTAGTTTAATAGGATGTATATGCACATCTATTTTGAGTCATTTTTCTAAGTTTCATTCCTAGTAAATTAAGTGCCACCATTGCAACCTGGGAGCTCAGCACACACATTGCTGCCAATCACATTGTTTCAAAACATATCTCCTGTATTGGAAAACATTCTTTTGTAGGTGGAAGTAAAAAATAATCAACAACTTGTTTGGTATTTTAATGATAATATTCCATTTGAATTTTTCTTCACTCAGGATGGCAGGATGGAGCGCGCAACATTTTTGGAGGTAATAATGAATGCTAGGATCTAAATTTTAAGCTTTGGAAGTTTTCTTCATTGAGGATGGCATGATGGAACGTGCAACGTTTCTAGAGGTAATAACGAATGCTAGGACCATTCCTTCTCTACCACTCTGCCTGTGCCTTCGACTCTGTTGGATTTTTAGGATTTTTGGGTCAGAAGGACTTGGAAAGATGGACAAGTCCAAGAGATCAAAAGGGGAAAGAGGAAGAGCACATATATGGTGAGCATGTTCTCTACATTGAAAAGTTACAAGAAATCTAGGATGAGCTTGAGAGGGTAAGTTCTCATGCACTCTGAAAATTCTTTTTCATGTTATTTTATTTTATTTATTTATTTTTAGATTGGTTTTTTCTTATCTTTTTTGGAAACCTTTTGCCCATTCCTTTCTCTATATATTATTTTTTTGTTTTATTGGTGCATCTGTGGATTGATTGAATTTTTGCTTATCCATGGGCTACTTGAGAATGATTTGTTACAACCCTTAAGAGCGGGTTTGAGGAAAAGAGCGGTTTTTCAGTAAACCCACACTTCATTTTCATATTCTTTCAATCTTTTGGATATGGACATTTTTATTGGTTCCCATATGTTGTTTTTCCAATAGTGTCGAGGAAATCGTTTCAAAGAAAAATTGAAACTAGAACATCCTCAAATTAGTTATTTCTATTTTTTTTCCATATCCATTTATTGTTTGGGCGCGAGTTGGTAAAGCTCGAGGTTCAAAAAATGTAATAGTTTATGTGACAGTTCTTGATCAGTTACAATCTAGTTGTTTACGATTACGTTCATAATGACCTCATAACCTAAGGCTCTCTCAATGTAGTATGTTGCACTCCTACATCCCTTTTGGTCTCAATTACATTCTGCACGTTTATGATAAGGCCATAGTGGCCTGGTCACCTGGGGTACTCTCATCCTAGTCACTGCCCCCAAATGATCTAACAAGGTTACTGGGCTTAATGGAGAAATTTCAAAATTCTATTCGGAACCTGCACTTAGGGAAGGTTAGACTTTCCTTACCTAGATGGTTGTTGACAGTTGGCTTATTCTTACATTCGTTGTTTTATTAGTTACTGGAAAGCTTACTTGGAGGAATTAGTGGATAGAGTTTAAGTTGGATTCCAGATGACAACTAGAGTATTCCTACATTACATATTTGTAATTTCATAGTTTCATTCACATTGAGGAAGAACTAGATTCTTTGTATCACTTTTGTTTTCCCTTTCCCCACTTATATAGTGAAGTTGCAGCTCTAGATTTATTTTTTCCTTCTATTTTTTCTCTCTGAGATTGAATCTAAAGTATCCAATACCTAGCAGATCCTTTTTTCTATTATATCATAAGATGCATGTGTGTGTAAACCTATGTAGTTAATGAAATAAGTTTGGAGTGGATTGAAACGGTGAGATTTTTTTGTGGTGGTGGTGATGAATCATTTTTCCAATTGAGCATGACATGTTTATATGATATAATGCAAAAAAATGGAAGACAAAGTGAAATTTTCATAGGGTGCATTGAGCTGCTCTCTTTTGGCTATTCATCTCCAGTTGTGTTGAATGTTAGAAATGGGTTGCAACTGCAAAACATTTTTTCTTTCATGAGACTACAGAAATCGGTCTCCAAATGAATTGAAAATGTCCTGGTGCACTCTTGCTTGTTATATCATTAGCCTTACATGGGATGTTTGTATTTAGGTCATTCAAGATATTATCATTTTTAGTTACTATATGATGTCAAACTATGTGGGGCCTTCTACATGGGTAAATTGCACTTGGGTATTATGGACAATTGAGTCCTCAATTATTTTTTGTGTTTTTCCCTTCACTACAGGGTCTTTAACATTCATTATTGTTTGATACGTTGAGAATTTGCTTTTGGTAGATTTGATGGGCGATGGCACTAAGTTTTCTAATCTATTTCTTTTATTGAGATATATGTGTTTGATAGGCTGGGCAATTTGTGCTCTGATCCAAGAGGTATTTTACGGTGAATGGTATATAATTTTTTGTAAATTTGGCTTGACAAAGTAAATGCTTCTGATGGATTGTAGAATCTTTAAAGATATGTCAAGGGCAGATGATATTTCATTTCCAATTGATTTTTTTTTAAAGAACAGGTAAGTGTCTGTTTAAAAGTTTGGAAAGAAACAATTCATTGCAATGTGTTGATTACACTGTGAATGCCTTATAATAACAATATATAGTTTATAAAGAGGAAAAGAAGGCAACTTGCTTGCCATTTTTCACTCACTTTTATCTTTTTTTTTTCACTCAATTCTATTGAAATATGCAATTAATTTTGTTTGAAATTCAGTGTAGCTACAATTTTTTTTTTTAATCAATGACTATAAATGTAATTTTAAGGGTTGTCATAACTCTTCACATAATTCACATAATTTTTTAAAGTGTGCTAGCTTAATGGAAGAGTGTCTACTTTACAATCAGGAGGTTGGTTTTTCGATTCCACTGTGCACTATCATGAATTAATCAATGATCTTGTAGTTCAATTTTAATTAAATGTTTTTATATCGATTTATTTCAATGGTGAGATATTTATGGATTCATTGTTTTATATTGTCTCTAAAGAGACAAAAGTGATCTTTAAATAAAAATTTTATCGTCTCTAGAGAGAAAATAACTAGTATTAAAAACATATTGTCTCTAGTCTGAGTGTTGTCTTTAGAGAGACAAAAATGAAATTGTCTCCTAAGAGACAATAATGGTTGTGTTGTATATTTTATTTATAGACAAAATATTTTTTAAGACAATAATCTTTAAAACAATAATATTTAAGACAATATTTTTTAAGACAATAATCTTTAAGACACTATTTTTTAAGACAATAATATTTAAGGCAATAATTTTTGAGACACCCGCTTAAGGACAATATTTAAGACGATACACAAGATTTTTTTTGTCTTATGTTAAGACAATTTACCCAAAAACTGTCTCAAATATTGTCTTAAAACCCTCCTTTATGTAGTAATGACCCTACCAATATGAACCCCATACAACTTTCCAATTAAAAAAATCCCTACCTTCCCTAGATATTGTAGGTATCCATTTTTTCATTACCATTTTTTATACCCCTTTATATCTTTTCATTAACTTTAAGTTCCATTTTTTATATTTTCAAATATAAAAATCCTTTATCCCTTATATATCCCCCAATATATTATGTCAGTTTTTCCTCAATATATAGCCGCCAATATGATCCCATGTGGTATGATATTACTCACCTTGTGAAGCCCCCGTGTTGTGGATATTGATCACTTTATGGTTGATAGATACATTGTTAAGTATTCTAGTCTTCCTCTCAGTTTGTAAGTGTCAAAGTCACCTACTCACACATGATAAATTCACAAAAAGTCCATGGGTGTACTCTTTTATGCAAGCTTGAATAGGCATAGTACAAGTCAACCAAGACAATGGATGTGCAATGATCAAGCTATGTCAACAATTAGTGCGCACTTTTATGGACAATCTCTCACTTTTGGTTATGAATGTTCTTCTATTTCAGTGAGTTTTTCCAAGTGTCACTTTGCCACACCTTCGCTTTTGCAAGTGTTGCTTTCTTTTTTATGACTGTTGCTTTTAATTGTTTTCACTTTAATAAGTGTATTTTTCATGCTATCTTCATTCTGACACATGTTCCTTTCAATTTCATTTGCATTTTGCTAGTGTCATTTACACTTTCCTCTTATTATAGCAAGTGTCATCTTTTGGGATAAAAGGTGTCACATATTGCACAAATATAATTTTGGTTTATTTCAAGGGATAATTTGGTGCTAATGAGACAGTATTATCATGTAGACATGTATCAAACTCATTCCAAAAGTTTCAAGCACTGTCGCACAAGTGTCATCACAATCATTGCAAAGTGTACCTTTAATGTCGAACTAAGGGAAAGTTGTTGCAATGTCATTGCATTGAGGGAAGTATGTTGTTCATGTGTTCTAAGTGATAAATTTTATGTTGACAACTATTCTAAGTGTGTGATCTTGCTCAACTTTTGTCCTTGTTCATTCCGGCCTTATTGATCCCACACTTAGCCAATTTCAAAAAAGTGCCTTCTAGTGACCTCACTCAACCTTCCAGAACTGTGCCTCTTGTAACTATGCAATGCACAATTCTTGTGCCCTCCAGAATTGTGCCCTACATAGTATTAGAGCTAAGTCCCAACCTTTGAGCTCCATAACTGCATAGCCCCTGCCTTCCAGTCACCTTCTTCTTCGAACCGCATAGTCTCAAGCAACAAGCCTCAACCCTAACCTCTTCAGCCGTGCAATTGCATAGGCCCTTAGCTACTGTCACTCCAAAACTGCACAATGGGAGACTGTTGGATGAGGAGCATGGTTATCATCCTGATTCAAAGGTATTTTTTCAATTGCGTATGGATCCCTATCCTAGAAGGCCGGATGTGGGGTGGCTTGCACACCCCCCCAGCAAGGGTTCAAGGGCAGTGGCCTCGAAGCTAAAAATAGATGAAAAATTGCCTTGTAAAATATTATAATTTTGTATTCAATCTCGGTTTTTCATTAGGCATATGATCTGACGATAGAAGTTATGTTAATTTAAGTTTTTTTTTCCCTAGAAGGCAACCCTCGGTTTATATGAGGGAATTGTACTACAATTATGTATTATTATTATTAACAGGAATGGGAGAGTATCATGTGTGAGAGAGAAGAGGAAATTACAGTGGATTTGTTGTAGTTTGTATCTTTTCATTTTGTTGGATAATTTAAAAGGAAGGATTGGTTGTTTCTTCAGGGACATAGCCCAAATTGGGTGAACCACATATATCTCTCTCTCTCTCCCGTCTTATGAATTTTTGTAGTTGTGTTTGTGCAATATTTTATGTATTTCATTGCTTCATTAATTAATTTATAACAACTTGTATCAGGTTCTAAGGTTTATTTGGATGATAAACGTGCAGGAGTGAAGGGTTCTTGGTTTGAGTGGGAGCAACGACAGAACATGGTAGGTTTACGGTTGAGAAATTTAAGGGCCAAAACTACCAATTATGGAAGATGTAGATGAGAGATCATCTATATAAGAAATATCTTTACCTACCATTGAGCGGAAAATCAAAAAAGTTGATGAGTATGAAACATGTAGAATGAGAGATTCTAGATAGAAAGTCACTAGGAACATACAAATTTGTTTTATAGTGTCGGTGGAATTCAACATTTCAAAGGAGACGACAAAAAAAGGTTTAATGACAACATTGGATAAACTATATTAAAAGCCCTCAACCTCAAATAAGTATTCCTTATGAAGCATATATTTAATATGAATATGTCAAAAGGTGGATATGTTGTTGATCATTTAAGTGAATTTAACACGGTTACCAATCAGTTAAATTTTGTAGGGGTAATTTTGATGATGAAGCTAGGGCTATGTTATTTCTGTGCTTATTACCGGAAAGTTGTAATGGCATGTTTATGACTAATTTAGTAACTCTATCTTTGGATCTAGTACTTTAAAGTTTAATTTTTTTGTTTGTGTCATCCTTAGTGAGGAATTGCGACGGAAAATCTCCGCTAAGACATCAGGTAATTCTTTGACTATAGAGACTAGAGGAAGAAAAATGGATAGAGGAAGGATCCTAGGAAATCACACTAAGTTAAGGTAGATCCAAATCTAGATCAAGGATAGTGTCCTGGAAATGTGGGAATAAAGGACACCTAAATGAATACTGTAAATTTCGGAAGGGAAAAGAAGGATATGGATAGCAAGAGAACAATCATGAAGCGAATGTGATAGGTGATGTGTTGCAATATCCTTTGATTATTTCATTAAATAATATTATTGATGCATGGGTGGTAGATTTAGGGGCTTCATTCCATGCCACACCTTCTAGGAAACATTTTCATGACTATGTTCAAGGATATTTTGGACAGGTTTGTCTAGGTGATGATAAACCCTATAAAATCATTGGAATGGGTAAGGTTTTTATAAAACAACAGAATTGAAACCAATGGATATTGAAGGAGGTAAGGCATGTTGGAGATCTAAATAAAAATCTAATTTCAACAAGGTAGTTGGGAGGTGATGATTGTGTAACTACTTTTATAGACAAAAACTGGAACGTCACTAAAGGAGTCGTGGTAATAGAAAAAGGAGAAAAGGTTGCTACATTGTATTTATGAAATATTATTTCTAATTATGTTAATGCTTTAACCTCCATAGGAACATATACAACACTTTGTCATCATAGGCTTGGGCACATGAGTGAGAAGAAGATACATATTTTTCACGTGAAATGTGTTGCTAGGTCTAAATCATGTTGATTTCGATTCTTGTGAAAATTGTGTTTATGGAAAACATAAGAGAGTTCGATTTATTAGAGTTGGGAAAGAAAAGAAGAGCTAAAAAATATAGCTTGTGCATACATACGTATGGGGACCTGATCAGGTATCATATCTTAGTGGCTCTCGCTATTATGTTACTTTTATTGATGATGCAACTAGGAAGAATTGGATTTATTGTATTCGAAATAAATTTGATGTATTTCATATTGGAGAATGTTTGGATTCATGCGTGTATATTTTTGTTATGGGCGTTTCGGGGTAAGTATCACAACCC
The DNA here is from genome assembly GCA_000404065.3 of Pinus taeda. NCBI lineage: Eukaryota > Viridiplantae > Streptophyta > Pinopsida > Pinales > Pinaceae > Pinus > Pinus taeda. Next base: position 230,547 of record APFE031041705.1, read on the forward strand.
ATAATTAGGAGATGCATCGAAGAATCTTAACTTTTCATTCAACTGATCAACATATGTCGATAAATGATAATTAGCATAGAATTGCTAAAGATTTTATGTCGGCTGTCAATGAATAGGAGAGGTTAATTAATTAAAAATAATGAATAGGAATAAAGTTAATTTAATTCAAAAAATGATTACTAAAGTAGTGAAGTAATAAAAAATACTAATAAGGTTAATTTAATTTAATAAAGAATAAAAATAAGGTTAAATATAGTATTAATAAAGTTAATCCAATCTATGTAATTTTTATTAATTACTAAAGTAGATAAAAGTAGATAATTAATAAATGTGACCAATAAGATTATTAAATAAAGATTAATAATAAGGTTAAAGAATAAAGATCAGCAATAAGGTAAACTAATTAATTATAACAAATAATATTAATTAATGTAATAATAATTAAAATGACTATTAGTTAATTAAATTTGATAAATAAGAAGGTTAATTATGATAATTAATATTAAGTTAGATTAATAACAAGGATAATTAAATTAACGTAGTATATTTAATATAATAATAATAATAATAATAATAATGAAGATAATGTGAATCAAATATTCTAATTAAATAGATAATTTAGTATCATAAATTTGATTAATTAATATTGTAATTAAATAGATAATGTAGTATCATAAATTTGTTTACTGAATATGGTTAATAATGTGAGACCAATATTTCCTAAGTTTCCATCCACCATCATGATTTAGGCACCCACAGACGAAGTGTCCTCCTTGGAAGGCTTGTGCAAGGATTCCATTAGGCTATCCTAGAATCTGTATCACTCACCACCACCAACTGAAAAGAGGTAGTAACTTTTTCACCCCTCGCCCTCGACTATTTATGGTGAGCAATTCGTTCCTCACCCTTATGCCTCTTGTTAGGGTTTTTTTCCATCTCTAAGGCTTCTCTAATTTTTCCTTTGGAATAATGATCAATAGAGGTAATGATTTTGGCATTATCCAAGAATATGTGTTGTTTGGTTATTTTTTAGTGTTCTACTAAAGCATATTTCTTAGATCTATCGTGAAGGATATCAATGCTATGCTCCTTAAGTATGGCAAGAATTTGACAGTCAGTCTCCCAAACTTTCCAAAAACCATAAGGGATTGAATATACACCTTTGTTTATTTTAGGATCAGTTATGTGTTTAGAGTGGTCCAACATTTTTTGTAAGGTTTTAGGAGGAGAGAAGGCAACCCTAATCTGATTTTTGTTTAGGATGTTGGCTATCTTATCAATAGTTCCCTTGATATATGGAATTGTGATAGTTTTGATGAAGTCTTTTTTATTTTTACGCTTGTTGTTATTCAAAGAATTCTAATAGTCATATTTGAGGTCTTAGATAGATGGTGATTAGCTGCTCTATTAAGGCACTCGTGAAATCACCAGTTCAATTCCCTGCCCCGATCAGGGTGATTTATTGGACATGATGAAAATGTAGTCCTGCCAAGCTTACAAAATAAAATAAAATCTAATAGTCTTCTTAATAAGTTTTTCATTGTACCTGTGATTTTTGAAAACCTAGGTGACATGTTCAAGTTCATTAGTTAAATGACCATTGTCACATAATCTATTAGATCTAATGGCAAGAGAGTTTATTACACCAATATTTTGTGAGGCGTGATAGTGAGACTTTTCTTTAATATATTTATTAGTGTGGGTTTTTTTACACTATACCTTATGAGTTAATCCAACATCTTGCTTCTTCGAGAGAAGGATGTCCAAGAAAGGAAGTTCCTTATTTTCTTCCACTTCCATAGTGAGTTTAATGTTCTCCATTTGGGTGTTCATGTGGCCCAAAAATTCTTTAATCTTCTCTATACCATGATACTTTCAAGAAATGGAAATCTTTGGGAATGAGATAGGAAAGAAGTTGCAGTGACTCAGATCAGACAATGGAGGTAAATATTGTAGCAAACAATTTGATAACTACTATTTAGAGTATGGAATTCAAAGATAGAAGAGATTTTCAAGAACACCACAGGAAAATGGTTTGTCAAAAAGGATGAATAGGGAAATCATGGAGTGTTCAAGGTGCATGAGATTACATGCATGATTTCCCTTACAATTTTGTGCATATAATGTAGATATTGTTTTTTATCTAATAAATAAAGGTCATTCAAGTTCCTTGGATGGTGGTATTCCAAACGAGGCATGGATAGGTGAAAAGGTAAGCTACTCATTTTAAAATACTTTTGGTTGTGAATATTTTTTCGACATCAATAAAGAAAATAGAATAAATCTTTATGCCAAATCAAAGAAATGTACCTTTACTAGATATGTTGCAAATAATTTTGGTTATGGCTTATATGGTTATCAAAATCAAAAAATAATTAGAGTAGACATGTCATATTCAATGAAAAGGTATTGTATAAGGATCAAATGAAGGGAAAGAAACAGGGAAAAAAAGAATACGCAGTGTTTGATGAGATCACAAAAAAGTAAAGGTGTCTAAAAATCATAATTATCAGTAGCAACAAAAACAACAACCACAACAATGACATGCACCTCAAACACCTGAAAGTGGTACTATAAGATCTACTAGGATAAGTAGCCCCCCTACACGATACTCTCCTTCATTATATTATGTATATTTGAGTGATTCTGGTGAACTAGAAATATATGAAGAAGCAATGCAGGTAGAAACCAGGAAGAAGTACAAGAAATCCATGGAAGAAGAGATGGACTCCTTGATGTAGAACCTAAATTGGGAATTATTCAAGTTGCTAGGTGGTAAAAGAACATTGCAGAATAAATGGGTTTACAAGTTGAAGGAAGAAGATGGAGTTAAACAAAGATATAAGGCTAGACTTGTGTTGAAGTGATTTGCACAAAATAAAGGTATAGACTTTGATGAAATTTTGTCTCCCATTCTTAAATGACTTCAATCAAAACTATTTTAAGTGTAGTGGCAACAAAAGATTTGCATCTTGAGTAGTTTGGTGTAAAGAAAACCATTCTCCATGGGGATTTGGAGGAAGAAATATATATGAAGCAATCACAAGGGTATGAGGTTAAAGAGAAGGAGAAATTAGTGTGAAAATTGAAGAAGAAATTCTCTGGATTAAACAGGCTCCAAGGAAATGGTATCTAAATTTTGACATGTTTATCTATGAACAAGGTTATAATAGATGTTATTCTTGTCATAATGTTTATCTTCAAAAAAAAAAAATCATGACAGCTATATTATATTGGTATTGTATGTCAATGACACACTTGTTACAGGGTCTAACCTGTAGAAAATAAATGTGCTTAACGAAAAATTGAAAAATTCATTTGCAATGAAGGATTTGGGTGCTACAAAGCAAATCCTTAGTATGAGAAGAACTAGAGACAAAAAAATCGCAAATTAGCATTGTCTCAAAGTGAGTACATAGAAAACGTGTTGCAAATATTTAATATGCAAAATGCAAAATCAGCCAGTACACCTTTGGCTATCCATTTCAAACTAAGTATATGTGTGCCAAGACTGAGGAATGGATGGATTATATGTGTAAAGTTACATACACATCATTTATTGGAATATTAATGTATGTAATAGCATGCACATGAACTGATATTTCACATGCAACGCGAGTAGTAAGTAGGTATATGAACAATATAGGAAACAAGAATTGGATGGAAGTGAAGTGGATTCTCAGGAATTTGACAGGTGCCACAAATCAAGCGTTATGTTTTGGAGGATCAAACATTACTCTATAGGGATATGTTGTTGCAAATATGGTAGGTGATAGAGATAACGGGAGGAGCACCAAGGGTATGTGTTTACAGTAAGTGGGAAACTGTCAGTTGGGTTTAAAAATTGCAAATCATTATTGCAATTTCAACAACAAAAGCAGAGTATGTTGCTACTACAAAGGTTAGTAAAGTAATGTTTTGGTTACAAAGGTTTATGGATAAGTTGGGAAAGAAGTAGGAAATGAGCAAGTTATATAGTGATAGCCAAATTGTCATTCATGTTGCAAATAATTCATTCTTTCATTCTAAGACTAAACATATACAACTTAGATATCATTGCATACGGTTAGTTTTGCATAATGGATAGTTGAAATTGGAAAAGATACACACTAGCCAGAATCCTTTAGATATGTTGACAAAGGTTAAAACCAAAGATAAATTGAGCTTTTTCTCAATTTCAATTGTCCTTCACGAATGATGATGAAGATGACAAACAACCAGGTACAAAGTGGAAGCATTGTGCAGCAAGTGAACCAATCATGGAGTTGATATAATTAATCTCAAAGTGGGAGATTGTTGGATGTGGGGCTTGATTATCTTCCTGATTCAGAGGTCTTGTTTCAACCACGTCTGGATCCCAATCCCTAACGGGGGAGTGTTGTGGGGATTTCCCCCCCACTATTGTTTCCTATGGGATCCAGGGGGGGCATGTTTGGAGCCCCCCCATAACAGGGGTTTGGGGGAAACACCCTCGAAGCTAAAAATACATGAAAATTTTTCTTGTAAAATATTGTAATTTCGTAGTCAATCTCAGTTTTTCATTGGGTAGATAATATGATGATAATTTTTATGTTAATATAATGTTTTTTCCCTAGAAGGAAACCCTTGGTTTATATGATGGAATTGTATTGCAGTTGTGTATTACTATTTTGAGTGAGAAAGGGAGAGGATACTGTGTGAGGCCGAACAGTAAATTATAACAGATCTACTATAGGTTATATCTTTTCATTTTTCTAGATAATATAAAAGGAAGGATTGGTTGTTTCTCCCTAGATGTAGCCTAAATTGGGTAAACCACTTATATTTGCGTCTCTCTTGTTCTATTCATTTCTCTATTTTTTTTCCATAATATTTTATGTCCTTCATTACTTTGTTAATTAATTTCTAATAGGTAGCCTCAAGACTCTAGTGTGACCCCTTAAGCCGCTTAACTTCATAGTTATCTCACCCTAGCTAGCCTAAACTTCACACTGCAAAGTCTCAAGTCTCATTATGGGCCCCTGACCTCCCTAGTTGTGAAATTGCATAATCCTTGAGCTAGTCTCTCATCCTATCACCTAGTTCTAGTGCAATTCATGGTTGTCATGAAGCATGTTAGACTAGGGTTTTATCGGACTGATGTCATCTTACCATGAGTGGATTTCAGTTGCAAATATTATATGTTATGATAGGATGATGATGAAGGAGATAAACAAGGATACTTTGCTAGAAGACACCATTGTGGCTGTAAATACAAGTTTATCAATGAAAGAAAGACAAAGGGTCACTATATTGTGACAAAACCTGGAGATCAAGATCATATTGAAGAATCCCTACCTTAAGCCTGATGAACGAGGAAGAATAAGAACATGTTCCATCTCTCAAGAAGACACAATTATAGCAGCATCAAGAGTGTCTTGAAATTTCCATATGATCATGCATTCCATGTCATCAGTGTCATGTCACATCATGGGTAAGCATTCGCCACATCATTTGTGGATTATGTAAGTTCAATATTGAGAAATGTAATGTATAGTGGAAGCCCAAGATTCATCTATAGAATGTGGAAAGTCATGAAGGAGTCAAAAGGTCATAGAAAAGTCAAACAATCATGAGGTTAATCCAACAGTCAAAAGAGAGTTGAATGATCACCATGTTCGTTATATATATGCCCTCATAACTCATGCAAACGAATTTTCACCTTCTACAAGGAATTAGAGAGGAAGATAGTTCTTTCATAGGAGGAAGTGGTTGCTCTAATGCTCCACTATTGGAGCCAGTGGTCTTCATTGTACTAATGTATCTTGGAAATTTTTCTCAATTTCAAAGCTTGTTGAGTCAACACACTTTCATACCTATGTCATTAATATTGTAAGACTATTCTTTGAATGTTTAAGATGTATGTTGTTTTCGTCTGTACTAAGGAAATTGAACTATTTTGGTGGCTTTGGTACTTATCTCGTTCAAGGTGTGTTGTATATGTTTTAACAATCTTACTTCAATGTGAACTATTTTGTTAGTTGATAAATGATTCATTCATATGTATATGCTCGTGTGTATTTATTAGATCAATAATATTACTTTTCTTTTAAGGACTCATTTTTCTCTCCCTTTCGATGGAAATACCTTGATTAATTTTGTAGTTGAACATTCCACAAGGCATGTATTAACTTGGTCATCTGAAAGAACATGTACATTACCCTCTTGTGCTAACCATCGTAGCCAAGGAAAATATCTAAGAACATATGGAATTTGGGCCTTATTTCGGAAAGGGCTCCCACATCAAATGGTGTGAAGTCTGATTGGGACCTTCTATCGAGAAGAGCCGCTTGGTTGAAAGGTTTCCAATATCATCAACACGTTCGTACATGGGCCTAAATAAGAATAAAATGCACCAAAGATAACCATGAAATTAAGGCATTCTATATGATAGGCTATTTGTAATTACAATTTAAAATTAAGCAACTTTTTTCATAGAAATTGAAGTAGGAAGAGGATTGTGGTTAACATTATTTCATGGAAATTCCATAAAAAAATGCATAAGAAAAGTGAATAGAATCTCAAAGGAGTATTTAAACTTGGTTTCATGCCATAAAGAAAAGTATGGCCAACATGATTTTATGGAAATGCCATAAAAATTGGCACAAGAAAAGTGAGATTTATCTCAAGGGAATATTCAAAATTGGTTGTTCTACATCAAAGCATCTTCTCACATGGATTTTTATAAAAACGGGTTGGTCAAATATAAAGAGTGCGTTGGTGAGAAAGGAATATTCTCTTAAGTGAAAAATGTATATATGGAATCCTTAGATGCCAAAGAATATAGGTGAGGCTCAAATATGAAAGGATCAAGAAAATTCATGATGTAAATCATGTGTTAAGTTTGGCATGAAATACTCTCTTCAGAAGCTAAATTTTAGATGTGGTAATGGAGGTGATATTCAACACCAATGTATGCATGTTATCTTATGGAGCATTGATATTGACTAAGCTTATGAGGTTTGATGCCCTTTGAAAACTTGATGTAGTTACACTTGTTGTAAATAGTGGATTAACATCAAATAGTATGAATGCCCTAAGTAACAAGGGTGAAGTGTGTGATCCATAGATCACAAGGTACTCATGAAATTATCCAATTTAGAAATTAAAGTTGAAAAGCAAGTGATATTTGTCATCTATATTCCTAGAAGCCAAGAAGTATCTATCTTGTTGCATTTAAATGTATGTAGGCCACTTAGTGGAGAGTTTCCATGAGTGGGAAAAAAAAGAGTGTTGGTCAAATAATAATACCAAAAATTTTCCATAAGTGAAGTACTGTTCCTAAATAATATTTTTTTTTACTTGAGAATGAAGTGGAGCCATGAAAGAGAAGGAGAAAATAGTGACGAAAAATATAAGATTTGAAAACTTGGATTGTTCAAAGAAAAGGTAGATATTGTTATTGAGTCACCCATCATTTTCCTACTAATTATACTCCATTTTACATTAATATTCATTGTTAATCAATAGTTTTCACACATAAATAAGAGTGTAGTTGTGAGGTACATGTGCATGTGCTTGAAGAGAAAGTTTGTTATCCAAAAAAACATAGAATTTGCTACGTATATATTGTGCATGGTATATTAACCAAGTTCTTATATTTGGAGAATATTAATCAATAAATACCAATCAACCCAATGATATTCTTATAAGAAAAATGGAAGATGTTTTGTAAACGAAGTAATTTCTTTGGAAAAGTTTCTAAAAATAAACTATATAATGGTGGATATTAGTAACGTAATATTACTCAAAGTTTATACTTCCAATAATATTAAATGATGGGTGGAAGGAAACTAACTTGATGTAGGGGAAACACAAGTATTTAACCCTTTCCTAGAATGACTACCACATGAGAGATTGTTGGAATTTGTAGCAATAATTGCCCCAATCATGTTGGTAACTTTCAATTTAATTGTTGTGTTTTTTTTTTTGTAAATTTTTCTACTCCCATTATTATACAAAAAAAGTTACAGTGAGGCAGGCCTCGAAGATTCTCTCCATACTGACTATGGATTGAGCAGTGGACTTACATTGGAGGGAAAAACTTCGCTAAGAACTAACTTGTCCAAAAATAACCATGAACTGACCAACAAACTTTTGGTAGATGACTCAACCCATCTAAACCAAAAAATACCCGGAATGCATTACAAACAGAGGTAGAACCTTGCTGAGTCCAAGCATGGACTGAACTGAAACAGACTCAAACCCAAACATAATTAAACAAGACAACAACCTTAACAAAACCACCAAGTGAAGTAGGCATAGACCTGAAACCGGCATGTGTATTGTGGAGTGCAAGGGAGGCGACCTCCTGTTTTGTTTGCTGGACCAAAAAGGAATCGAAGGCGAGCTCATACATCCGCGGAGGTGGAAGGCTACTCCTTGACTATCCTACACCCATACTGCTCTTAGGCACTGGAATCTGACTGTAGAACTACATATTTGGCTGGCTCGCTTGGACCTGCAACCGCTCCAAGGTTCACCGCGGACAGAGTTCCTTGGCATTGGACAAGAGTGGCCTGCCTATGCTCAGAAGAGGCTCCGGGTTGAGCCGAATTCTCACAGTTTTCAATCTTGACGGAAACTATAAAAGAGGAATTGGCCAGGGTACAAGGAACTCAAAAATGGGTGGTGGGATGAGAACAGTGCACACAATCTGCATTATGAGCCCGCCCTCTACCTCTTCCCCTGCCTCTCCTAGTAGCTGGGGATTCTATTTCATCTTATCAAGGGTCCATGGTATTGGAGGAGCGCTGTTGGGCAGCTCGTCCTCTTGAACCACCCCGAGAACCTCCCCTCCTACTGATAAGTCGGAGCCGCTCACGCGGCCTGCTGAAGACCCAGGTGAGGTGACGCTGGAGCCAGGAAGGCACAGAGAGCGGAGGCACAATGAGCCTAGAAGGCACAGAGAGCGGAGGCATAGTGAGCGAAGGCACAATGAGCCAAGAAGGCACGGTGAGCGAAGGCACGGTGAGCGAAGGCACAGCGAGCCACAAAGGAAAGGCGAAAGAGGCACAAAGGGGCGAGGAAATAGAACTTAGGGAGTGACCATAATAGAGGGGAGAATAAATGCAGGTAAGCCTGTGACGGAGGAAGAGACCGAGACCTGCTGAGCTGAAGGCCGGGACCTCGACTAAGACAGAGGCCGAGTCCCCAGATAAACCAAAGGCTAAGACACCAAATGCAACAGAGGCCAAGACCCCAATTGAAATAGCGTCGAATTGCTCGTCCAAGCCAGTGGAGGCGAGCTCTTAAAATGGCGCACTGAGGCGCCCAAAGCCATCACCATAACCCAATAGAGGATATGAAACCAAATCGCCAGAGAAGCTAGCCACGGAAGCTCCATCGTGCTGCAAACGACAGACTGCAGGTTGAAGTTAATGGCTGCATTCAATTTAACACTGCAGGGATGGCTTTCCATCCTGCTATCCATACAAGTGGCGGGACTGGGCTGCCACTTTCCCAGTGGGACCGCCCTTGTACCTCATATTAAATTATACACCCACAGCCAGGGAATTGATGTGTTTTATTAGATATGCATGATAAGTATAATTATATAAAGCAATTGTATTCTTTGAGAAACTTTAGAAATATTTTTAATTGTAAACATAAAGAAACATTTATTCTATTTTATATTTATGAGGCTCATTGAAATCATAAACACTAAGAAGAACCCATATTTAATCTAAATTCTAATTAATTATAAACATTTGATTCAGAAAATGCGTACCTTTCCATGAGAACTAAAATCCCATTATTAAATTAAATACTAACCCAACTTGACACATTTTACCCTAAAAACTATGTTGGTAAGAACATTTTCTAAAATAATTTTATGGGGATCTACCTTTAATATTATAATTCACTTTCTTTTGAGTGTTGTCATTGATGAAAATGATCTAGATAATGACTCACTATTGGGTGTGTGTTATATTCTTCACACGACTTATATGCACCACAAACAAAGGGAGCGGGGGGGAAGGTTCGATGGGAGGCTTACTACCCCCCTGGTTGGGGAGTATGTGGAGGGGGTTTTAGTGCCCCAATATAAATTTATTAGTTTTTTTTCCCGTGTTTTTTAGATCCAGTCAAAGGAATTAAAATATTTCATTAATATTCTTTCTTCCAAGGACATAACCTAAATTCTAATACATTTAAATTTTCCTTCGATTTCTATTCTAGAATTGGTTCATTGGTATCATGGCCATACTCTACATGCATTGTATTTTTACTTAGACTCAAATATTTCATGTGGTTATACAAATATTGTTTTGATCCAAAATTTCTCATGCTTTTTCATTCATTATTGTTTATTCTTTCATGTTAGTAACCTAAATATTCCAATATGTTTAAACATCCCTTTGATTCCATCATACAATTAGTTCATTGCTATTATAGCCATAGAGTACAATTGTTGCAACCGAGTTGAACATTTTCTCTCAATGTTAACTATCTTAAAACTTGTTCTAACTACCAACCCTATTCTCTTTTGTATTATCTACCTAAAAGATTGTGAAAGTTCATTATGAGAAATATATAAGACACCATTGCAGTAGTTTCAATCAAGTGGCATAATTAGGATTCCCTTGATTAAGAGAAAAAAAATATATGATAGACAAGGGTATGCATATTTTGAATAACATCATAAGTGTAGATCACTTATTTAGTAGTGATTCTAAACTTCCTTTTTAGTGGGGTGAGGACTTCAATATTTGTATGAACCTTGAAATCCCCAACATCCTTAAGAGAAATGTTGATGCAGATATTGTAGGCCACTAGATTTAGTATCTCTAGCTCTACTTCACTATGAATGATTTCACCAGAAGTGATGAAATTGTCATTTCTACATTGAAAACATCCACCATAGCGCATTTTTTGTGGAAGAAGCTCAATAAAGGATGCACCACATATAAGAAACTCTTTATTAACACAAGTAAATACCAGATTGAAGTGGTCAAGGATTTGTTTCTGAAATTCCAAGAAAAAGAAGAAACTTTACAAACAATGGATACAGCCACACCAATGCAAACACAAACTATATAAAGATACATCAACGAATCCTTTAAAATCATAGAAAATATGCAATTTGCAGATTCAAAGCATAAAATTTTGAAGTACATAAGTGGTATTAGTCCTTATTTTCAACCATATAGTGAGTTATTTGATGTAAATATGCTTGCATACACATTCGGTTTGCTTTGAAGTTTGAAGAAACGTTGTTACACTAGAAAGAAAAATATATTCCAAATCGAAACATGAATTCAAGACATCAAATAATATGGTTTCTTAACAAAATATGCCTAGGAATAATAACACGCCATCAAAGGATACCATCTTTGACGAAAATACTAATATTTCCAAATGTTGTGACCAACACAAGTAGTCTTGATATGATTTATAGGGTTATTTATCAAATCAAGCCTTCGTTGAGACAAAAATTTCCTACTAAAGAGATACATATCAAGAGGTACAACCCTCAAACTCTTTAGGTGTCCATGAGATCTGATGCAAAATAAAGGTCTTCATTATTTTTATCTTTTTAATGTATTTTTCAAAATCATGATATGTAAAGGTGAAAAATACAAGAAAGAAGAGACATTTTTCACACT
>APFE031041705.1:248012-297082 GCA_000404065.3 Pinus taeda
ACAAAAATTTAAAAAAAACTACACACCTTTTTTCACTTTGTAGGAGCTTGATATTGAATCTGATGTATCTTTGTAATTTCGAATCATCCAGTTCTAAAATTGTGACTTGTAGTTTCCCTCTATATCCTCTTTCCAATGCCACTAGTCTTATCGAATTTAGATTCTCCCAAGATGACCTGATTATAGACCTTTCCAGAAGAGAGAACTTGTATGAAGTGCCACGTATCATTGTTTCGACCTTTGGCTTCGAAAAATATATACAAAAAACTGCAGCCCATCCTATTTATGTAACTTCTTACGAAACTTCAATCCGATGCTCAGAGAGAAAGTTATGACGATTTTCTCCAGGTCACCTGTTTGGAATGTAATTCAAGAGTCTACAAAAAGACCAACTTCCTCGAATCATATCTCCACAAATATAGCGCGAAAAGCCCTGAAATTCGGACCCAAGGTTCAGTGCGATTTCATCTCAAATGGGTTTTTTTCACTTTTTAAATGTTATAGAAAAAAGTTATAGCCAAAATGCCACGATGACCTATTTGGAGCAGCGAAACCCTAGAATCCAAAGCTCTGATACCAAATGTTATGAAACCAGCTCACAAAAAGATAGAAAAGATAGATCAACGTCTTAGAATTCAGCCTCTTCAAGGGGGAAACCTCCTTTACATTACATAAATCAACAATTCTTGGATGATTCAAATGAAAAAACCTCCTTTCTATATATAGGGGTCTAAGTGGTCACAATATAACCAAGATGACCTAACAATAATAATAAAAAGGCACAAAAATAACAATAGAGGGATTCTATGGGGCACAATAATAACAATATGGGGACAATATGGGTAGAGCAATATTAATAAGGGATACAACTACAATATTAATGGGGGCATCACTAGTATTATAGGGACCTAACGCTACAACTTATAATGGAAGAAAAATAAATTTTGTATCACTCCCAAAATTTGGTTATATTTTTTTTGGTAAGCTACGGTAGTTCCTTCTTTTTTCTATTTATAAAAGAAAGTTGTTCCATATACGAAATCATTGTGGCCTCAACTTTCCCACATGGGAAACCAAGTCTCTTGGCCGCCTTAGTCTATCATAAGCCATCCAGTAGCAAAATTTTACAAGTCTTTCAACCCAAGCTAAATACACTTCACAACTAGATACATAGTTTAAGGTCTAAACTGACATACAAAGACAAGAAAAGTGAAGGCTATCTGCCAATAAGTCCAGTAAAACCTAGAAGATAAAATGCTATTCCTTGTTATCATCCTATTCAGAATCCACGATAGCTGGTGCTGCAGCAGAGGCACCCGACGTCAGAGACAGCTCCATCACTCATTGTTGGATCCTATCCAGCTTGCTATCCTACATAAAAATCATCATTTGCAGATTCTTCATATCCTTATTGAGGTTGGGCATGCCTTGGGAAATTCCTGCCATCTCCCCCGCCACCTATTCCAGACCTCTGGCCAACAAGTGTTTTATGACCTAGTATATGTGCAAGGTTTGTTTGAAAGAGACATCCTACCCCTGGTATGCCCTGGGTCAGGTTTCCGGCTCTGAGTCTTCCTCCATGATACTTTCCTCCATCTCCTAGATCAACTTATGAATGTTGGCATTCGTTCCTTCTTTGTATGCTTTGGCTGCCTTATTGACCGCCACCTCGATGGGTTTCCTACACTTTCTGGGCCCTGAATTCTCCGAAGTGGTAGGTTCTTTTTTTACTATCTGGCTCTGGTGCCCTCGACCCCCTTTGCCCTTGCCTCTGCCTAGGTAAGCCATCTCTTTGTTTTCAAATTCCTGCTTACAATTGACGACATAAAACGTTAGATTTGGAAAATCTTCATACATCCAGTCCTGCAACATTTTCCTTTTTCTAAGAATTCCCACCCAATTCCCCCCCCCCCCCCCCCCCCCGTCACTTTGGAGAGTCGGGGCTCTCTCCCACCTTGGTCTAAGGGGAGCGGTCATGCAATCTAACCTCCAATCCTTCTGAGAATTTTCATCCTTAGTTTCCCAAGACCAACCCTTTATCCTGAAATTGTACTCCCCGGTCATCTCTATGCCCTGGCTTCTATTATGTAGCTGATCTCGGCCATCTCTCTACCTCTCATCCTTATCCTCAGGCCTACCCTGTCAGAGCCCCTTCCCAATGTACCCAATATTGCACCCCTCATTCAACATACTATACTTCTCAGTGGGAGTTACAACAGGTAAATGTGAAGAAACATACCCGGAAATATGCTCAGCCCCTAAGGTCCCCAACATTTGTGCTGCCCTGATTCTATCTTCCCATCTTCGCGTTCTATGCTCTCTCCCTACTCTTGCCATCCTCATGTATCCCTTCCCACCTACCCTACGTCCCATCCATCTACCGCCACCGTTCTTGCCAACCTCTCTCCTCATAATCATGTGACTTCTCTCCACAGATGTTCCCACAGTCATGCAGGATGCCACCACGCCCTGTTGTTCAAGCATGAGGACTGTGGTTGACTATCCTTGCTGTCCTCTCTTCTTGTTTGTCTTAATGAAAATGCCCTCCCACTTCGTCACCCCGATGAGGGGCCAAAATTTGGTTATATTATTTATATGACTTTATGATATATTGTCCAAGAAAGAGTTATGCACAATACCCCAAGAAAGAGTTATGCACAATATCCCAATATGACCTGATTATAGACCCTTCCAGATGAGCGAACTTGTATGAAGTGCCACGTGTCACTTTTTCAACCTTTCGCACTGAAAAATATATACAAGAAACTAAAGTCCATCCTCTTTCTGTACCTTCTTACAAACTTTCAATCTAACGCTCAGAGAGAAAGTTATGACAATTTTCACCAGGTAACCTGTTTGGAATGTAATTCAGGAGTCTGCAAGAAGACCAACTTACTCAGATCATATCTCCACAAATATAACACGCAAAGCTCTGAGATTCGGATCCAAGATTCAACGTGATTTCTTCTGAAATGGTTTTTTTTTTTTAGCTTCTGAAACGTCACAGAAAAAAAAGGTTATAGCGAACGTGCCATGATGACCTGTTTGGAGCAGCGAAACCCTAGAATCCAAAGCTCTGATACCAAATGTTATGAAACCAGCTCAAGAATAGATAGAAAAGATAGATCAACGCCTTAGAATTCAGCCTCTTCGAGGGGGAAACCTCCTTTACATTACATAAATGAACAATTCTTGGATGAGTAACAATGAAAATGACCTCCTTTCTATATATAGGAGTCTAAGGGGTCATAAATAATGAGAGCCGACATAACAATAATAATGTAAGGGCACAATAATAACAATAGTGGGCTTCTATGGGGCATAATAGTAACAATATGGGCACTACATGGGTACATCAATATAATAAGTGGGTTTTACTAATAACAATAAGGGGTTACACTAGTAGTATAGGGGCCTAAAAATAAGAACCAACTCTCCCTTTTGTTCCTTCTCCTCCTCCTTTTTCATTACCAAATAAAGTGGTCTCTTGTGCTAATGTTGTAGTTGTGAAATCTAAATATCGAATTGTTGATCCACTTATCCTACCTTCATTTCCTTCCCATGGACAAGATCTTATCCAAGAAAACTTGGAATGTTGTAATAAGTCAATGGAGCCTAAGGTGAAGAATGATTTGTTGATTCGTTCAAATGACATCAATGAGTGTAATGCTAATCATGAATTTGATTTGATCGAAAATATTATTTCTTCAAGGGATACCTGTCATCCTCTATCATTTACTTCTCATGGTTCTTTGTACCTTGATTTGTTTAAACAAACTACTCAACCAACAATTTCTCCAAATACTTATGATTCTCAATTTTCTTGCTCACATGGTAATCAGGTACAAGGTTGTAACATTTAACATGTAGAGGAGCAAGAGGATGAAGACACTTTCAATCTCTCTTCTATTTTTCAAATTCCTCTATGTCAAAATGATGGTTCTACATTCTTTGTTGATCAAGAATCACAACATCTCAGTAATCAGTCAAGTGGGATTGAATTCCTCAACCAAAATGAACTCTTGGGAAACCATCACCTTGAAGACAATGACTCCATTGATATGCATGGTGATGAGTTCCCAAATATATTCGATGATCTCTTCTTTTCACAGGAATACTTGTATTTGCAAAGCTTTGATCTCAAATTTGATCCAATCATAAATGAGTTTCTCACATGAATTTCTTCCTCATCTCACTAGCCGTTATGTGGATATGTGTGTAATGAATCAATTGATATATCATGTTCTTCTAATCTACATTCTAATGAATTAAATTTTAAGCCCACACAAAGTGATAAGGTTTCCCATAATGAGGGATTTTATGCAAAAATTAATAAACATATTTCTTACAATTTAGGTAATCTATTTGGTGAGGTTGAGACATCTGATGAAATTGTTGATTCTGATAACTCCCATCTAATATTGTTGAAAGAATTTATGATAGTTTTCTTCACACAAAGGCTTATCTAATCATGCTTTCAAATTTAAATCATTCGACATTTGAAAGTTTAGGGACTTTCCAGGATTTTGACGCGCTTCAACTTCAATTGATGGTTGTGTTAGGATCTCACAATCCTAATAGGATCTTTGAACTAGGTCAGATTAGAATTATCTTACATAACTCTTCTCTCAACTTCATTTCATTGGATCTTAGTTCATTTTGAAGGATTTATGGCATTTTCAATTCAATATTATTAATATTCAAGATAGAGCTAAAGGTTCCTATTTGTCTAATTATTATTTATGCAAATCCCTTACATCAAATACAAGATTGGAGCATGTATCTTTCATAGATATACATAGCTTTTAAATTTTCATTCCTAATTATCGAGACATAGATCATCATTTCCAAAAATATCTCTCCCTCTCAAACTCTTCCATGAGCAATCAACTCCTTATTCTTATTATTTATGTTTTGAAGCTAATCATTTTTTCTCTTGAAAAATCAATCCTCTTGCATGTCATTCAATGCTAGAATCATTTAGTGAATCAGAACCCTCATGTTGATATGGATACTATATTTTATTTGACATATCCTTCTAAGCTTCTGTCAGTAATTCATTTCCTATATTTACAAGGCCAAAAAATGTTTTTAATTCCCTAGGATTTCATATTACATGTCTGGTATGGAATTGGACACAAAGGGAGCCTATCGAGAATCACGAATCTTGTATTTCAAGCACCAATTTTAACATAACATTGGGTCTAGAAATTGTAATTTAGATAATCATTTTTCCACTAGTATAATTGATGATAGTTGACTTACATCAATTGCCCTTGTTGAACCCATTGATATTTATGATTTGTCATTTCACTATTCAGATACTTGTCAAGCAATTGACGCACTTCAGCCTTTGTTGATGGTTATGTGAGGTCCTCACTATCGTGACAAGGTTTTTGAATGAGATTAGTTATATTTTATTTACAAGATTCTCCCCATTATTCGAATGCACCAATTGGAAGTTCATTCTCCCAAGAATTTCAGGGTTTTCAAAAATATTGTTTCGAATTCCATGATTAAATCTATGGTTGGCTAGAAACATCTTAATTAGTAGATTTGCCATTAATAATAATTTTAATTCTTTCGTTATGTTTCCTAAGAATGAGGACACGGATCAAGATACATTCACAAAAGAAAATAGGTTTGTATGATTGTTTTTCTAATTGAAAAGGTAAGGTTGCAAACTGGTTAAAGTTAGTTGTTATGGCACATTTTTCTACCAGTAGGAAAGACCTTCAATTTTTTGTGCAAATTATTCATGATCATATATTTATTTTTGCACATTGTTTTATACTGGTATTAATTTCTCATATATTTCTAATTGCAAATTGGGAGCATCTTTTGTGGCTACATTGGAGATTTCACTTCACTTAGCCCTAAGCTTCTAGCCGGTTAGGTTAGGAGCAGGTCTAGTTGCATTTCAGTTTTTCTATGCATTGCATTCACCCTACATTTTGTTCCTCATCTAGTATTCACATTCACTTTGTTCTCTTAGTTTTTTTCTTGCATGATCCTTTTCATGTTTTTCCTTTTCTTGTTATGTCATGTTTTTTCTTTCGTGCTTTAAATATTAAATAAGACCATGCATGGAAACTGATCTTGTCTAGCTCAAGAAATAATGTGGCAAAGCATTGAAAGGGATTTCTGACACACATCAACGCATGTTTAATTTTTTGTCCCTCTTCTTCACTTGGGTCTGATAGCTTTAAAGGCCATGATCTCTGAATGGAAAATATGATTCATTCAAATAGAAAGCTATAAGCATAACCATGATGCCCATATCCATTTTAAGATCTTCATTCCTTGACTCGATATGGTAATTGAATGGTGTTTCACTTGTCAATAAAATTGAGTAAAGAAGGGAAAGGAGAAAACTAAAAGAGAACATATTAATTTTAGAGGTTATAACAACCTCTGAGTGCATAACCTCTTTTTCTCTCAATAAGTCGGGATCCCTCTTCCACCCTTCGAAATATAAATGATGATAAAATTCCAAAGAGAATATTGAAAATAAAATAAATGGTGAAAAAAGAGAGAGGCTTCCTGCATAGAGAGGTGAAGAAACTAATTTTGTTGTGGTACTGAACATACTCACTGTAAGAAAATCAATGCTTGTGTTCCCATAGTGACTCTGTTGAGGTACTGAATAGTCCCACTAATAGAGGAGAAACACTAGATATGGAACTAAAATTTTGATGATCTTAAACTCATGAATATATCCTATACTTCTCCTGAATCGAAACAATTGGATGTGGTAAGCCTTGTAAATGTGTCTAGCCAAGAAAAAAAATGGGAGAGACTACATCTATAACTAAAATAAATGTGGAAGATGAGGAAATTCACATAGTGAATCAATACTTCCTGAAAGACTAGATTCTATGCCTAAATATAGACCTAAAAAGAGAAGCTGGTGTTCTTCTAGTGTGTCGCCATGTGTTTTCATTGTGACAAACATCGTCCAAATTTTTTTCTATACTTTAATTTTGGAGCCTCCTTGTGATCTTATGATCTGCCACCTCAAGTTGGTCATCGTCACTTTGTGAGTGGTTAATGCTTTTATAAGAGTTCAAATCTTCTTATGAGATTCTAACTATTGAAGCCACTTGCTTACACATGTTTAGATTTTGATGCTTTTGTAATCACACATAATTCTAGCAAGCCTATCAGTCCATATCCATCCTTTGAAGACAACCATTGAACAACCTTGGAAGATAGTGCCTGCACATGCTTTGGTAATAGTAATTCTATAGTATTTAGTGGTAGACATTGTGTAGCTCTCAGACATTGCACAGTCCCTGATAACACTGCTTGCGCAACTGACAAGGACAACAACCTACGGAATCACTATGGACAGGCATTGTGCAATTCTAGTTTATAGTCTCTCTCACTCCTAGTTACAAGTGTATCATCATCCAGTGAATTTTATCAACTGTCACTTTTGCACGATTTTGTTTTCACAAGCATCTCTTTCACATTCATGATTTTCACTTTTTATTTATTTCACTTTTGCAAGTGTCGATTTTTCGTTATTTATCCTTTCTTTGTGTCACTTTTTCTTTCTTTATCCTTTTCAAGTGTTGTCTTAACTTATTCTTACTATCACAAGTGTCGCTTTTAATTGTTTCCACTCCTGCATGTGTCATAATTTAGTACAGCACTAGAGGCATATCTAGTGCACTCTTCCATATTAGAGTATCTTACATATCATAAGAATATGCATTAGACACTCTCCCATATCTTAGTGCAATTTCTTGTTGTAGTAAACACTTGTGTCGTAACTTGTATACTAAGTATCACAAAGTTATGTTTCAATTGTTGAACTCAGAGACAAGTGTAATTTCAAAGTACACTTGTTAATTTTCGGTACTTTTTATCTCCTTTTCATGTGGCTTATCATTTATGAGTGTGTGATCGTGTTCAAGTCATGTGATATACTTTCACTCTTACCTTCTTATCTCACCAGTCCCACACTAATTCATTTTTGGAGTTCTCTTTGTCCTCGAGAGTTGCCTAATCAAGGATTAACCTTTATACCTCCTCTAACTATGCATTGTGCAATCCTAAGCCACATTCAAGCACCTTCTTCCTTATGGAACTATACACCACACAGTCCAAGAGGATAATCTCCCTCAACTGTGCACTATGCGATCCTAGTGCTTAGTCACTAAGATCTATTAGTTAAACTTGCCCAATAGGTAGTCCTGGTCAGTCTTACCTTGCTTTGTGCACTATACAATCATAATGGATAGTGGAGCCTCTTATAGACTCTTTCAATGCACAACTGTGTAGTCTTCTAAGCGTCCTCCTCAAGCGTTGCAGACTACTCAGTTACAGTGCCCAAACCTACCTCCCTTATCACCCTAACTTTCCAAATTGTGAAAACCCTTCACCAAGTGACCCTCCTAATGTGCATTACATAGTTCTAGTGAGAAGTAGGCCACCTTTAGGTCACTACAACCCTCAACTGCATAATCCTTGGAACCTCCTCCTCAATAAATGTGCATTGTGCAATTACAGTGGCTAGTACTACCTCTCATGCTAACTAAAACCCATCACCATGTACTATTTTTTCCTCCCTTACCCCCTACTATGAATTTCATAGTTCTAGTGGATATTGAGGCGATTCCTTGGTCTCTGTGAAGCTCAACTATGCAATCCCTGCCTCCTCTTCCTTGAGCAATATGCTTTGTGCATCCTTAACCAACAAGCTCATCAACTTGTCTGTTGGACTTCCCCACTGCACATGACCTCGATAAGCCTTCTCTAATTGTGCATTCCAAAGTTCCAGAAGATACTGTGATCATGCTTTGGTTCTTATAGAACTTAGCTATGAAATTATTAGATTATTTTTATTAAATCCCTTGCAAATTACCTTATCATAATCAACACTTTCCATGTGCATGACGAGGTAGAACAGATGATTTCCATAATCATGTTGGCTTGTCATGAGTGGAATTCATTTGCAGGTGTTATCATCTTAACATGGCAAGGTGATTCTTATGGGAACTCATGAAGGATAGGCTACAAGAGAGCACTTGCGAAGAAGAAGGAAAAGGACAAACCATCATGAAGGACATAAACAATCTTGGCCAAAACAAAAAGATGAGAAATCATGCTGACTTGGAAGGTTCCAACACTCATCTAGACCCTTTCGAGGGTGGAGATGAAGAATAAGAAAATATATATCATGAAGAATTCAAAGTCACAACAACAAATAAAAGAGATTGACCTTTATGTAGTATGAAATATTATTTCTTCCTCACCAAGTCATTTCTTTTGAAAGTGTCATTACAAAAGTCATATATATCAATTTATTTTTCCACATCACTTGTGGAATGTAATTATGTAATTTCAAAAAAGTGACAAAATGTGTGGAAGCCCAAGGGTCCCACATGGAATGTGAAAGGTCACTAGAAATTTCTAAAGTCATGTAGAAGCTCAAAGACTCATAGGAATTTGAAAAGTCATATTAGGAGCTCAAGACTCATGAGGGAGGTCAAGATTCACATGGGATGTGAAGAGTCACCTCATTTTTTATAAATACACCCTCATAGCTTAAGAGAATGGAGTTTGGACTTTTCACCTTGTCTTCTCTAGCTTGGAATTGGAGAGAAAATCTTTCTTTGGAGGAGCAAGTGGTGACTTAATGTTCCACTCTTGGGGCTAGTTCTGCATCATTGTAATTGTGTATCTTGGGACTTTAAATTAATATATGAAGCTCTTAGAGCCAGTGCACATTCATGCGTATGTCGTGAATGATTGTAAGACTATTCTTTCATTGTTTGTGGTGTATGTTTATGGTGTGTGTGCCTGGGTAGAATAGTAGGAACTAAGGAGCAGGTTGTTATTTCAGGGGTTTATGGGCCCCCTTCCCCAGGTGAAAAAGAAAACTTCTTAAACAATATGAAAATCATTCGTAGGTTATATCCAGAAGCTGCTTGGATAATAGGTTGCGATTTTAATCTAATCAGATCCTTAGAAGAAAAGAAAGGAGGGATAAGGAAGATGGATCACTTCATGGACAAGTTCAATGAACTGATAGAGGATTTAAGACTAGTAGACATTCAGACTATCAATGGGATTTGCACCTGGAACAACAGGAGGGGGGGTAAAAATCAAATTGCTTCCAGGCTTGATCGATTCCTAGTATATGAAGGTATCATGAATAAGGATATATTTGTTGAAGCAAAGATCATTCCTTCCGTGGGTTCTGATCATTGGCCGATTAGATTAGAGGTGGATATTAAAGTGAACCGGGGAAAAATACCTTTCCGATTTGAAGCCTTCTGGTTAAGGGACCCAGAATTCATCAAGAAAGTTGAAGAATGGTGGAGGCCAAGTACTATACAAGGCAAAGGAAAAATGCACACGTTCCAGTTGAAACTGAAAGAGTTGAAAGGGAGAATCAAAAAATGGAACAAGGAGGAGTTTGGCAATATTATGGAAGACAAACAAAAAATAGAAAAAGAAATGGAATCTCTTCAACAAAAAATGATAATGGAAGGCAGAACAGAGGAGAGCATCAGTAAGGAAGGGGCAATACTTGGAAAACTTGAAGAAAGACGGAAGCAGGAAGAAATCCTTTGGCGGAAAAAATCAAGAATAAAGTGGTTAAGGGAGGGGGAAATAAACACTAAATTCTTTCATCAAGCTATGATCAAACATAGACAGAGAAACATGATTCTTTCTATCAAAGACAAGAATGGGAATAGAGTGGTTGAGCAAGCTGAAATTGAACAAGTCCTTATGGATCACCATAAAGAAATTTTAAGTGAACCCCAAGCTGATAGAATGCAAGCAATTCAAGAAATTTGCTCAGCCATTCCGCGCTTAGTTACAAAAGACCAAAATAAGGCGTTGATGAGAGCTGCCACTTTAGAAGAGATAGAGGAAACTGTGAAGGAAATGAAGAAAGGTACTGCTCCAGGCCCGGATGGCTTCACAGTTGACTTCTTCCAGGCAGGATGGCACTTCCTGGGCAAAGAGATTCTGGAGCTGGTAGAAGAATCTAGGATGAACCAGAAGGTATGGCCTGCCATTAACTCCACTTTCTATGCTTTAATCCCTAAAGGAGATATTTTGGAAGATGCCAATGGTTTCAGACCCATAGCGTTGTGTAATGTTATTTATAAGATTATAACATCCATGATGGCCAAGAGATTAAAACCCCTTCTGGACAAATTAATATCTGTTGAACAAACAGGTTTTGTTGAAGGAAGGCAGATCCTTGATGGTCTGGTTGTAACTCAAGAAGTTATTCACTCCTTAAAAGTTAAAAAGCAAAAGGGTATGATGATCAAATTAGACCTGTCGAAGGCATATGATAGATTAAGTTGGAATTATTTGGAAAAAGTCTTGGAAAGTTTTGGTTTTAATAGGAGGTGGATTGATTGGATTCATAGCATGATCTCTTCTCCAAA
Organism: Pinus taeda; assembly: GCA_000404065.3. Lineage (NCBI taxonomy): Eukaryota > Viridiplantae > Streptophyta > Pinopsida > Pinales > Pinaceae > Pinus > Pinus taeda. Next base: position 259,433 of record APFE031041705.1, read on the forward strand.
TTTTTCTATTCTTGTGAACGGGACCCCCTCGAAAACATTTACTACTTCTAGAGGTATTAGACAGGGAGATCCATTATCTCCGTTTTTGTTCATTCTAGCTGCTGAAGGGCTGGGTCGCTTTATCAAGAAAGAAAGAGAAGCAAACAGAATAAAAGGTCTTAAGCTCTGGGGAAATAATCTGCCATTAACTCATCAGCAATTTGTTGATGATATCATGTTGTTCGGAGAACCAACAGTCAAAGAAGTAAGACACCTCAGAAGAATTTTGGATCTATTTGCGGAGGCTTCGGGTCTGGAAATCAATAGAGATAAATCCTGCGTCTTCATATTTAACACAGTGGATCAGGTCAAAGCCCACCTCATAAGACTTATGGGCTTCAGGAGAGGAGAACTGCCTACAAAATACTTGGGCAACATCTTGGACTTTACCTCCAAAAAGATGAAAAATTGGCAAGGAGTCCTGGATAAGCTAAGCAACAAGGTGGCAAATTGGGACTTCAGAGCTTTAAACATAGCTGGCAGAATAGTTCTGGAAAAATTTGTCCTTCAAGCCATCCCCGTCTACCCTTTATCAATAATGGCTGCCCCTTTAGGTATTTTCACAAGGATAAGAGAGATCATCAGGAATTTTATATGGAGAGGGGCTGATCAGAAGAAAAAATGGGCCTTAGCCTCCTGGAGTCAGTTAACTGAAAGAAAGGAGAAAGGAGGATTGGGGTTGAGGGACCCTGAGATTCTCAATAGGGTTCTGGGAGCGAAACTCTGGTGGAGATGGCTTAGGGGGGGCAATGATCTTTGGAAAACCATATGGAAATAAAAGTATAACATGTCGGACTCTGCAGTTGAAATCTTAAGGCGGAGAGAAACTCCCAAAGGGTCATCTATCTGGGACCTAGCTCGTCTAAACAGGGATTTGGTTGAAAAGCACACCTTTTGGAAGATCCGAGGTGGTGAAGAAGCTAACTTCTGGGAAGATAAATGGCATCAGAAGGAAAGACTGAGCAGCATTCAGGGACTTCATCAGATTCGAGACAAAATAGGAGGAGATAGAACTCATGTCAGAGATTATTGGAAAGCTAATAACCCAGAAGAAAGTTGGAGAATATGGATTGATCTGACGGAGTGGGACAGAGAGCTCAGCCAAGACCAATAAGAAGCCTACAGGAAGGAGGTAGAATCCATGAAGATTAAAGCTCGCAATGGAAGGGACATCCTCAGGTGGGGGAATTCGATGAAAGGCTCGTTCACCACCAAGGAGGCTTACTTCCTAACCTCTTCTCAATCTGGAAACGAAGAGAATCCTGACTGGAAAATTATATGGGAAAGGAATTGGTGGCAGAAAGTCTCCATATTTATATGGCTGGCATCAAAGAATAAAATCCTAACCTGGGATCGAATTCAAAAAAAAGGCTTTAACGGCCCATCGAGATGCTGTCTCTGTAATTCAGACGGGGAAACCAGAAACCATCTGCTGATAAACTGTCCCTTTGCAAAGACTCTGTGGATGAACACCAAACGAACCTTTGGCGAACCCGAAAATGCCCCCAGTGAATTCAATGAAGTGGTTTTTCAATGGAATAAGGAAATTTTTTAATGCAAAGTGGTCAGAAGAGCATGGGACCTCATCTCAGGGTTTGTACTCTGGATGATCTGGAAGGAGAGGAATCACAGGATATTTCAGAACACAGGAAAGGAACCGGAAGTAATTTGGGGAAGAGCAGTCAAATTAATGCGGGAAACAATCCTGGTTCATAAATGGGTGGGGGAGGATTGGAAGGTCAACCAGGGGCAGGAAGGAATCCTGAACAAGTTAAACTTAAAATTTGAGATGGTTTACCACAAACAAAATTCCAGACATGGGATGTGGATTCAAAGCCCTGATAAATTCAGCTATCCCAAAGGTAATTTCATAAAATTGAACTTCGATGGGGCCTCGAAGGGGGACCCAGGCGAAGCGGTCTTTGGAGGCATTTTTCGTGACAACAACAATCAGGTAAGATGGATTTTTGCAGATTGGGGGGGAGAAATGACAAATAATGAAGCAGAGTTCTGGGCTCTTCATCAAGGTCTGCGGATCGCGGTAAGAAATGGTTACTCCAATTTAGAAATTACAGGAGATTCCCAGATTGCGGTGGAAATGCTGAAGAAGCTCAGCAATGGACGTAATTGAGAGAAGGTCACAAACAGCTGGCGAACAGCCAAAATTGTTTAGGAAATCACCGATCTTCTGCAAAGAATCGATTATAAGGTAATAAACCATGTGAGAAGGAAAGGGAATCAGGCGGCCGATTTCTTGGCAAACTGGGGATGCAGAGGCCGCGAAAGCACGGTGGATGCTCAATGGAGAGCGGTGTGCAGGAACAGGGAGTGGACGGACCTGGCAACCATAATCAATGCAGACCATGATCAAGCCACAGGCAGAAAGGTGGGGAGCGATGAGCTGGATCAACAGGAGGACATGGAATGTCCAGACCACTCAGGTTCATCATGAATAGGACTCCCCCGCGAATTGTAATACTCGTGCGAAACACTGGAGACGGACATAATTTGGGTCAGACAATAAAGGAGTGTCAGAAAGGCCCTGGAGAGGAGATCGGTGATCACCATGTGAGATCATATCGAGAAGGTACGAAATCAGAGGGGAAAAATCCACCTCATAAAAACCCAATCATAGATTTGAACTGGCGCAGAGAAGGCAAGTACATGTCAGCGACCTTAAACTGGAATAAATCTAATAAGATTGTTGATAGGAAGTGCAATGAACGGAGTAACAGATGGCAGGGAAAGGACAGCGAGACAGATAGGAGGAGCGGGATTTGGGAATTTATAACAGCCTTCATGCAAAGCACCCGACATCAAGAGAATTTAATTAACATTCGCAGAGCGAGAGGAAACACAGGACGCTTAAGAGCCTCCCGTGCTAAGCATTGTTGGTCTTCTGTGAGCGGAACTACGGAAACTAGAAAGAGAGCCAGGTTAGCGGAGGAAATGGAAGCGGAGCAAATCAGAGAGCAAGACAGGAAGGGAAAAGGGGTGATGAAGGAAGAGAATCCAGAGGAAATTTACGAAATTCTCGATACTTCAGATGAGGATGGAAGCCGCGAACAAAGCATGAATGCAGAGGAATGGGAGCAGTACGCCATGGGAGTTAGCCAGCGAAGCCGGCGGGGCAGAAGGGTACCACAGTGAGGGCGACAGAGGAGGAGTCGACAAGGCGTCCGCGAGACTGCACCAAACAGTGGTCAAGATAGCGAGGCCAATAGAGCTCGTGAAGGCAAGGGAGAAAGGCCGGAGCAGAGGAGGAGACCAGCCAAGAGGGCCAGACAAACTTTTGAACAGAAAATTCAATGAGCCGAGAGAGCCTACTCTCAGAATACCAGTCCCAGAATCAGGAGGATCATCCAAAACATGGAAGAAGAAGCTATCCAAGCCCAATCCGACTCGTAGATGGAGGACTGGGAATTTCTGGTGCATGACCCCGGCAATACGAGAGGCAGAATGTCTCTGTTCAAGCAGTCCTTACACATTTACTGGGTGATGAAACGGTTACTTGCTAAGGCCTTGGAGCAGGCTGCTACTGAAATGGGAGAGTTGGCTTAGGGTGTCCCCAACTTAAGACGAGAGCTCCGCATCCTGCAAATTTCCATGGAAATGCAGGGGAAAAAGTTAGATGAAATCCAGCAAATGCTTAAAGACGGTCAGTAGCGGAGCAGCAAAGAGACCTCACCGATCCTTGCAGATGCAGCTGAGTAACTTTAGTTCTCTTGTTTTCTTTTTTTGATGAGTCTACGGTATATAGATAAATTAGACAGGTTTCACAGTTTTGTAATAGATAGCTACCATGTGCATATCAGCAGAATCAGAACATGGAAGGACTGTACTGTTTATATAGCTTGGAAAAACAGAATGTGGTATTTCTTTTTTTGGTATGCTGTTAAAAACTTTAGGTGGATTCCCTACTTGGTTTCCCCTGGTGGGCGGGTAGATGGCTCCACCAATACTGCTGTAATTTTTTGACGTGATAATAGAAAAACAAGAGTAACACCTTTGCCTACCAAAAAAAACTGAAAACATTAAATATTTTATCTTAATATATTTTGAATATATCCCATTTTAAAATAATTATTATAATATCGATCTTTAACCCATAAAGATATAATAGTTAGAAACTTTTTAAAAAAATCACACTTGTTTTCTCAGACGAACTTATTCTGTATTCAATGTAATTTTCCATCGAGATTAATAGCAAACATGATCCTGAAAATTTTATAACTAATATTCTGAAAATTTTATAACTAATATTCAGTAAATAAAATATGATTTTTTAAAATGTGAAAAATAAAACCATACCTCACCATTTTATATTTTTTACAATAACATTGATATCAAATATTTTTCCATGAAACTGAAATACTTATGAACCCACGATAAGGCGGTGCTTTGAATCAAAATATCTTCGTCCATGACCGCTTTTGAAGATTGAAAGTCTAAATTCGCTGAGCCCATTCTATGTACACAAATATCAGCAACCTCCCCACCTAGAAACCATTCTAACATGACAGAGAAGATAATGCTGTCTGACAAGATACCATAATGCCGGAGACATTGTCAGATTTTCACCTCGGCTCCAGAGTGCCGGATGTAGGATCGGCAGCTACAGAGTGAATAACGGAAGGTGCGGAAGACGAAGTTGCTGTACTGCTTGATGTTTTGTCCTCATCATTAACTTTACCATGTTTCAATTTGTGAGGGCCGCCAGCGTTATCCAGATCTACGAAAGCAGGCTGTGTGGGCGAAGGAAGATGTTCGGTCTCACTTGTCAGCATTGCCACCACCCAGAACATGGAAGGCCGCAACGCAGCAGCTGCTTGCGTGCACAGAAGGCCAATTTTAATCACTCTAATCCCTTCGTCCGAGTAATAACTGCCCTCCAATGCGGGATCCATAATTTCTAAAGCTCTATCTGTTGTATATAGTCTCCATGTCTGCTTCGTCAATATCAACAAAAACATAAAAACTTTAGTTAGCAAGGGATGCCATTCTATAAAGAATCGAGAAAATTGAGACTCAAAAGATGACATCGACAGAAACCATACTCCTTCGATGAGAAACTCCATTTCTTCAGACGAACTCCGATTCTTTCTTCCGCTGATAATCTCAAGTAGAAGCACTCCAAAGCTGAATACATCGGCTTTCTCTGTCAGCTGTCCGCGTAAGGCGTATTCAGGGGCCATGTAACCTCTGAAGTGTCGTACGATATCAAATTTCCATAACTGACCCACGTTAAAATAATATGATCTATATTTAGTTAGCATTAGTTTATTGACGTAAATTCTAAATTATCATGTTGTTATGGTATTATCAAAAACATGTAAGACACCTAAAATCTTAAAGTTTAAGAGTTTTAATTTTTTATTTACAAAAATTCCTGTCATATTTTCTCAAAATACAGTAAGAATTTCCATGACTTTTAAGGAAAAAAAGAAGTCTGGTTAGACCACCACTATTTGGATATGCCAGTTTTGTTTCATGCACTGTAATTAATTAATGGCTTTTTCTGGTTGGCCCACACATTTACCTAAAAAGTTATTTTTAATTTGAATCTACAGATTTTTTTATAAAAAACTGATTATAAGAGTGTCCTAATTGCTTTTAAGGTGGAAATAGGTTCAAGACAACCACAGATCTCTGGGCATCCAAAATCCTGAAAGTTGAAAGTAAAATTTCCCAAAATTTCTGCTAGAATTTGAAGAAAATCATTCTAGAATTTCCACTATTTTCTCCAAGCTAACTTATGTCTCCTCTTTTATTAAAACAATCAGTTGAAAACTAAAGAAATTTTAAAGATCAAATAAATTAATTTTCCATACTTTTTCCAAAAAAACATAAGTTAATTTCATTTTTTCCTAAAATATATTCCTATTAAAAATAACCTAAAAAATAAAATTAAATTAAATTAAAAACAACAATTTACATATTAAATCTCATTGAAATTTTACCTAGGGAAAAATCTAGACCAATCAAAAAGGGCAAAATTTAGATAGAATTTCCATGCTTCAAATTTTCCTCTTCTTACAATGTTCCTGCAACTCTAGTGCTGACATGGCTCTGATCTTCTGCAAAGAATCTCGCCAACCCAAAGTCTGCTATTTTGGGTTTATGTTTATCATCGAGTAAAATATTGCTGGCTTTAATGTCTCTGTGGATGACCCGAATCTGAGATTCCTCATGAAGATAGGCCAGACCACGTGCAGTTCCAACTATGATTTCGTATCTCTCCTTCCAGTCAAGCAAATGACGTTTTGTTGCATCTGCAACGCATCAGAGATCATAACTATATTACCTGAAGATAAATATAAAAGAAAGGAATCCAAAAACCATCCAGGGGTTAAGAACCAGTAGATACCGAATAGAAACTTGTCAACGCTACTGTTCTCGAGGTATTCGTACACTAGTAACCTTTCTGAGCCTTCAACTGCGCAACCAAGCAATTTCACTAGATTTCTGTGTTGAACACGACTGATGAGATTCGCTTCATTCAGAAATTCAGCATCTGCATGTCTTGTACCCATATAGAGCCGTTTAACTGCAACCACCCTGCCATCTGGGAGAACCCCCTGCAGATCGACAAACGTCAAAATCTCTTTTTTATTTCTCGAATTTTAGTAGGTGCTGCTATTTCCGAATATCTAATTTATTTACTTGAAAGAGATATTAAGCTCTCACCTTATAGACGGATCCAAAACCTCCGTCTCCAAGTTTGTTCGCTAGATTGAAATTGGAGGTAGCCTCTCTCAGAATGTCGTACTTGAAAATGAGGTCTGGATTGGCTATGCTCGGCCCTAGGATAGAATTCTCTTCCCCACCTGCGAAAACAATTACATGGTGTTTATTTATGTTGCACACAACGTAACCAGAAGCGTCTTAGATCCTTAACAATGAATAAGTCAGCTGCAATTTCAGGACCTCGGGTTCGATAAATCTCCTCCGGACGTTTCAGAAGAGAGCAAATATTCCACTTCCAAAGAATTATGACAGCAATTAATACAATCGTAACGGCTACTACACCCAGACTTATACCCAAGACGCTAGGTTTCTTGCCTGCTGCATATTTACACAAAAGTGTCAGTAACCAGTAATCTATGTTTTAGTTAAGCAGAAACAAATGAGATCCTACAAAACCCGTGTATTCCTCGACAAAACAAAATTACCAGAGGACGCGGGAGGACTTTCCCCTGTTGGCAGCGATGGTGGCGGTGATAGAACGGTAGCGTTAAAAAATTGATAGACCTCGTAACGCAAGTAGCAGTTCTGAGATCCGAATTGTGCCCCAAGAGCTCCACTTTGGCAAGCAAATATATTTTCTACGGCAAAAGTCAGGCACGATCCGCAGCTTGTACGGGACAGATCTCTCCAACACTGTGCTAAGCTGTATATAGTCTGCGATATATCACCAGGCGCAGCGACTGAATCTGAAGCGAAAAGTTTGGGGCTTTGTTGAGCATTAGCGGTACTATTTGAGAGCAAGGCTTTCACAGCAGTTGTGAACTGCTGTGGCTGACTGCTGTTCCCAGTGTTACAGAAATAAATACTTGGTGTCTCCTTCGTACTGTCATTATCGTTGTAAAAATTATGATCGTTGTAACGCAAGAAGCAGCCGTCTAGTTGAATCAATCCAGAAGTGTTTTGACAAACCTGAACAAGATTTGCTTTAGCCATGGATGCGCACTGAATGCAATCGGAAGAATCTAAATCTCCCCTGCACTGGACAAGCCCGTAAACAGTACTATTGCTGTTTGCCCCCTGAGCAACAATACTAGAGGTATTGAATCCGGTGGCATAAACATTGTTCACCAGTGAATCTAAAACCTTGTTTAGATTAACCTGAAACGCGCTCCCGTTTGTATATGTATAATTGCCGCAATTGCTCCAAACCGAAGCGTATACTTGTACATAGACAGAGGATAATTAAAATGCTTCCCGTTAAATGTTTCATCGCCATCGCCATACCCAGCTTCTTCGTGCCCTGCCTCGGTCTGAGCTGACAGAATGACACAGTTGGAGGTGCTCCTGTAATCAGATGCCTTTGTAAAGTTCAAAGTGTACATTTATCAATTCTGGACACACGCAGGGGTTGCCTAGTATATTTATATTTCATTTTAATTTAGTTATTTCAACCACATAACCGACTAAATTTTTTTTGTTTTTTTAGAGGAAAGCACATGCGCCACTAACTTGTGAAGTGAAGGAAATGTATCCGTCTTTATGCTGCATACGTTTCTGTCTCCATTAAGCAGAGAGGGACTCAAGGCTACCCGCTACCGGCTCTTGACGTGGTTGGTACATATTGCAATAATGTATTCAACAATGTAAATTTCCATTTCATTAATTTATTGGGTACAGTAAATGTATTCCCAATTCATTGATTTACTGCTTTTTGGAGCAACTGTAATTTATGCTAAGTCACATTGGCTGTTCTTTTCGGGATGCGCTTATTGTGCCTTTATTCTTGTACCTTATTAGTTTCGAGATCGATCTCCGGCTTCGCTATTTGAGAACCTCACTTCCGTGGTGTCTTAATATGTGCGTGGTTTAAAAATATTTACATATTAATTTGGAAAATAATGAAAGTGTGGGTAAGGGTATAATAAAATTTGGTAGATTTTTTTTGAAATTTTGAGTTATAATTGAACAAAAACAATGATTCAAACACTTTAACGGTCTAATTTTTCAGTTACCAAATTCCTGAAAAAAAATAATGCGATCCATAGTAATTACTAATTTTAAATTTGTAGACACCGCACATAACCTGAGCTCTGAGATGTTTGAGAGTTGTACATGGATTTAGATGCTCTTTCCTCATTTGTGAAATTTCTAACACAATGACGACATCCATAGAGGCTTAAAATAAGATGGATATTGAATGAGAAATTTAATGTTTGGTTTATGTTAAAAAAATGCTTTAGTTTAATAAATTAATGTTAAAGGAGCAAAATCTTAATGAATTAATTGAATTTTCCGACTTAATAATTGTTCGAGTGGGGATTGTTATTGTCACAGTAAGATGGATAGAGAATGAAAAATTTAATGTCATAATTTTAGTTTATGGTAAAAAATGTTTTAGTTTAATAAATTAATGTTAAAGGAGCAACATTTTAATGAATTAATTGAATCTTTCCGACTCATTTCAGTTAGAATGTTTCACATACGTAACCTATAAAAAAAAATTTAACCATATTGATGTCTACAAAATCATTTGTGAATAAGCTGTCACATTAATAAAATGAGTTAGGTGGATTGTGTGGCTTATGAGTTAGGTGGATTGTGTGGATTCTGTGAGTTAGGTGGATTGTGTGAATTTTTGAAGTAATTTATTATTATATGTATTATATGTCTGAGTAATGTTTAAAGAAGAAAATTGTGTAATTAAATAATATTATAAAACAATGGGATGAATTATGTGGTTTTGTTGTATGTTTTTAATTAAGAAGAAAATATGTCAAAAAAAAATTATGAAATCCAAACATTTTTATAAGAAGATATTTGAAATTATAAGGGAAGTGATTATAAAAAGGAAATGCATCTTTCACAAATGCTAAAAGGAGTCTATTCACATGATGTGACAACTATGACACTAATAATTGTACCTATCTTGAAAGAGAAAACCAATTTGTGTGAAACTTAAAGAAGATGTAGTGGTAGAGATGGAGCCTTATCCTCTCTATGATAAATATATTTTTTAGTAGGCTCAAAAAAGGTTTGAAACATCTTACTATGGTTTTTTCAAGTATCTATTACTTTTCTCAAAAAACCTTGCCGTATATGCATTTGATGACTATCCTTGTCAAGAAGAAAAGTAAGAAGAAAAGTAAGACAATGTGATCATTAAACTTGATTAAGAACAACTAAGAATTATAGAAAATATTGTCTAGGGAAAACCCCTAACAAAAATTACCATGATGACATTAGCTATAATAGAAAGAAATCAGGGAGATCAATACTATAACAAAATAATAAAGGATCTCATTGAAATACCATAATTTGCCACTAGTTTTCAATTGAGTTAATGGTGTGTAGTATATGGCTACTTCCTACTTAGAATGGCTACAAAATTATGAACTCAGGTACCAATTGGAAGTCTACCTACTTTTTCCTTGTGCTTTGATATAAAAACATTTTAGGAAGAAAGGAAATGTCATGTCCTTTAAACTAACATTAAAGTTTGCAAAGATGCTCATAAATGAGACAAACTCATTTTGAAGGGAATTAATTTAAGCTTATAGTCTAACTAATAAATAAAATGATCTTTTTGGTTAAACTTTTAAGAATCTTATGTTTAGATTATTTAATATGTAAAGTTAGAGTGTAGCAAAGTTTTTTTAACTTGCTAAATCCATTTATGCATTCAAAAGTGCATTTCAAATAACAAAAAAGCACAGTCTTACTAGAAATTGTATTACTAAATTCTAACCAAAAACCATTTCATCACTTAAACAACCCTTACTTTAATAATCACTATATTATAAACTTCATTATATTATAAGCAAACCAAATCTTGTTATTAATTTAACTTACAATTACATAAACATGTTTTTTTATCTCATATGATTTTGAATATCGAATACTCAATTAATTATTTACTTCATGATTACTCATTTTCCTTTATCATTACTACAGTAAATACATCACAAATATTAAAATATTATATAATACATTTTATTTTAAATGAAAAATTAACCATAATACTAATTATTTTCATCATTATTTTACCATCATTAATTATTACAATAACTCTAAAACATTAAAACATTTTTTAAATATGAAATTGTAATCGAATTATATATATTAGAAAATTATAATTTTATTTTACAAAATATATTAACTGCTTGCTTTTCCTTTATAATATCCAAAACTATATAAGCTAATATGAATATCCCACGTCTATTCCCAGGAGCTGGTTGATATCGACACGTTAATTTTATCTCCACCCATGTGATTGACAGAGCACTGAAAATGAAAAAGCGTAGACTAAATTGGCGAAGATTTCACTGAGAAAGGAATAGTTTTTCCACAAGATTTTTGTTGAAAGCTGTAGAGTTACAGAATTTTGGACGCTTTGGAATTTTGGAGGTGCTGAATAGAAAAAAACAATTCAACCACTCACACCTCTAGATTTTTTGGAAAACAAATCCCCACTTTAAACAGAAAAATCACCATCTAGTGAAATTGTCTTCAAGTGCAAATGAAAATGACACGTTAATTTGATCGCCGCCCATTCGACAAGACGAAGCTGCAAGAGCTTAAAATATTTCTATGACTGCGTGATATGCTCAAGCCAACAAAAATCTTAGCGGTTAGTTGAAAGATCAAAGGAAAATCCTGTCAAAACTCCTATATCAAAGAAGTAAGCGACATTCTATTTACTCCTATCTATCGATTACATTTTCTTAATGATTTTTTAAAATTATTTTTTATATTACGTTTTATATTTATGTTTGTAATCATTAATTTTTCATAAATTAATATATATTAATGTTTATAAAAATATATATTTTTTAAACTATTCAGGGATTATGAATTAATTTTGAAAAAATTAATAGAGGAGAATTTATGAATAGTTTTATATAAGTGAAAAATAATTTAACTGAATTTCTGAATAAATCAGTTTAGATCCATTTAATACTAGATCTATTATGGGCTGAAAGAGATCAAATTTTTAGAGGTGTAAACTTTTTTTGGAGTGTAGAACTTTTGCAAAGCTTTTTTTGGAGTGTAGAACTTGAGCAAAGGTTTGCACCTCAAGAGATTTGATCCCTCTTGGCACATGATAAATCCTATGTTAGATGAATCTAAGTTGGTTCCAGTTGAGGGTAACAATGTCACATTTTTAGATTATCATTATTATGTACATGTTTAAGATTAACTTCAAAATTCACATTATGTTTTCTTTAGTTGGCATGAGCATTTCATCTCTTCTTTAATTTAGTCTGTGTTGCTTTCCTTGAATGGTCTACACATGTGCTTGGATGTTGTGAGTTTGTGCCTTTGGATTTGGATGGTAATGTTTGTGAATGTTACAGTGGTTGTGTTATAGTTTTATACGTGTATGTAATTGTCTATTAGTAATTAGTTGGCGATAAAGAATAGAGACAATCTTGTCAATAGTTTGCAAAGCGATTGATACTGCACATCTATTTCATTTAATTTTAGGTATCACAACTTCTCACAACTAATTATTTCTTAATAGTGTCTTTCCACGTATTACTAAATATATCTTGAAGAGTAGTTTTCTAATTATTTCTTAATAGTGTGTGTCTCTCCAGGTATTACTAAATATATATTAAAGAGTAGTTTTAATAATTTACTGCATCAATATTCCCCTTGAAATAATTTTTTTCATTTATTAATGTTTGAAATTATTTATTTCCTTCAAGAATATTTAGATGATTTTTTTTTTATCTATAGTCTATTTTGCAAAGTCAAGAAATAATGAATTTTTTATTTGTTTTTTAATAAGTGACCAGATTATAAAATCTTTGAATTGTTTCTCCAAAGAATTATTACATCTCTTTGAAGAATATTTTGATTTGCTTTGAATGTTTATAAATATATATTTTCCTCCTATAAATATTTTGAATACATTGTTATATGCAATTATCAATTAGTAATTTTGAATATATGCAATTGTCTATTATAATTAGTTGGGGATGAAGAAGGGAGACAGTCTTCTCAAAGGTTATTTTGCATAGAAGGATTGGTTTTGCAAATCTATTCTATTTTAATTCTAGGTATCACAACCTTTTATAGTGAATTAATTCTTAATAGAGTCCATATACGTGTTAATAAATATATCTTGATTTTTTTTAATGATCTATAGTCTCAATATTAACAAAAACTAATGCATCTAATGCAAGAAATAAAATAGGATTAGAAAAGAACATCTACAAATAAATGCATCTAATTCAAACAATCAAATGAGATCAAAAATCAAAATCTACACTGAAATCAATGAATCTAATGCAAGCAATCAAATAGGATTAGAAATGCACATCTATGCTGAAATAAATACATCACGTGCAACCAATCAAATAGGGCTAGAAATCAACATCTACACTAAAATCAATGGATCTAGTGGAAACAATCAAATATAATTAGAAATCAAGATCTACATTGAAATCAACACATGTAGTGGAGCCATGAAATAGGATTAGAAATCACCATCTACACTAAAATCAATTCATCTAGTTCAAGAAATCTTCTTCCTTCCCACCCCCCTCAATATAAAAATATTTTTAATAATTTATAGCGTCAACATTAACAACATCTAGCCCATCTAATGCAAGCAATCAAATAGGATTAGAAAACAACATCTACACTTAAATCTATGCATCCAATGCAAACAATCAAATAAGATTGGAAATCAACATCTACACTGAAATGAGCGCAACTACTGCAAGAAAACGAATATAATTAAAAATCAACATCTAGACTGAAATCAATGCATCTAGTTTGAACAATCAAATAGAATTAGAAATCACCATCTACACTCAACTCAATGCATCTAGAGCAAGGAATCAAATGGGGCTAGAAATCAACATCTACACTAAAATCAATGCATCTAGTGCAAGACATCAAATATAATTGTGTCTATACTCAAATCATTGCATCTAGTGCAAGCAATCAAATAGGATTATAATTCATCATTTACATTGAAATCAATGCATCTAGTGTAAGAAATCTTCTTCCCTTTGCCTCCCCTCCATCTCTCATTCTTTATCTCTCTATCTCATTCCCCCAAAACACATGCTTTATCTCTCCATATCTATCTATATATTCCTCCCTCTTTCTATATCTCTCTTCTTCCCTCTCTTCACCTCCCATTTATATCTCTATCTCCCTTTACCTCTCCTTTATCTCTCAATATGACCCTCAAAACATACAAACTCTTTCTCCATAGTTATTTATCTCTCCCTCCCTCTCCCTTGATTTTCCCCTTCTCTCCCTCTCCCCCACTTTCAGCTCTATTCCCTTCTCTCCTCTCTCCCTCTCTCTCTATCTCCCTTACCACTCCCTCTATAACATTCATGGTGAAAATTCCATGTAATAAATGTTAATAAAGACTAAAATAATAACAACGGTTAATGGGACACTTATTCCAAGTTAATGTTGGGCAAGACACCCTAGTGTGGGTGTTCATTGGTTTATTATGGCTAAGGAAATTGGCAAAGTCAATGTCTAAGGATTTGGAAATGAAAAATGGCATTTTTAGAACATTTGTTTACAAAAATAATGGAAATTAGGAGAAACTAGAGGTGAAAAGTCACACGTTGGAAATGAAAAATGGCATTTTTGGAACATTTGTTTACAAAAATAATGGAAATTAGGAGAAACGAGAGGTGAAAAGTCACACGTTGCATGTGAGGAGTAAAATCAAGGAAAATAATGGAAAATGAAGAAAACAAAGGCCTCATTAATAAAAAGGCTTTTGACAATTAATAGGTAAATTTTTGTTAGTTCAGTTTTGGAGCTCTCACATTATTCTCTATCTCTCTCACTCTTGGACACTTAGAGTTTTCTTGGAGCATTTTGACATTGGATCAAGAAAGGAAAAGAAGGCAAGAAGAAGCAAAGATCAAGGAGGGAAAGGCAGGATCAAGCAACTACAACAAGATTCTTTGCAGGTATCACTTTGCATGTGTATTTTCCTTACTAGATTTGACATGCATGGTATTGCATGTGGTTTATTTACTGTTATGGCACGGGTTTTTCAAGGTGTAACAATGTTTTCAACCTAGCCTTTCCATTTCCTAATAGCCCTAGTGTGATGGGATTTTCATGTTTTGGTTGAGATGGATTATCGGATGGATTTGAAGCTGAGTGAGGTGGATCTCTGAATTATAGAGCACATGGCCTAGTGGTCCCTGAACGGGGTTGTGGATCATGGTAAAGCCACTGGCCTGATGACCCTTGAGCTAGACTGTGGGTTGCGACAAAGCTAGGATTATGTTGCCTTGGTGGGCCTAAGAATCCTTGCTGATGAATGACAGGATATACGGAAAAGCTAATAGGTGCTTTGCTCTTATTTGGGCCTAGTAATCTTGGTTTTGGGATATGTGGTAAAGACTGGAGAGTGGGTCTCAGTTTAGGGCCTAGTGATCTGGGTTTGGACTGTGGTAAAGCTTGAGAGAATAGAAGACAAGAAAATTCCTTATGGTGTAGGTGGAGAAATCCAATGGAACCCATGCATGTTTGTCCGAGTGATCAGGTGGAGATCATGGTAAAGCCTATTATGGAATTTTTATTGTGTTGTCCTATTGATCCAATATGGATTACGATAAAGCCTACTTTCTATTAATGAGGGTGAGATGGTTTAGCCTCGGGATGCCTAGTTGGTTATTTGGTTTGAGCACCATATTAATGCTCAGAATATGGCATAGGGGTGAATGGTTGAAGAGAGATTTGGCTCAACCATTCTATGGTTGGGTGGAATGTGGTAGTCCCATACCGGGTTTGGATTTTTCATCATTAATGAGATGTTATTTCTTGTTGTATGTCTATGAGTGTTATACTAATTTTTATGTGGACGATATGGTTATGCTTTCGTTGGTATTTATGTTGCTCTTATGCTGCTTATGTATTTGTTTTGTGGCAGTGGCTTATGTAGGGATCTCATCATGTTTTTACTTGTAAATGAATGGACAATGTATCTATGACCTAATAGATGATAATGAAACAAAGGATATGACAGAAAAATGGTTCTTAGTGATTCTTAGATAAGTATGATATCTCTATGCTTAAATATGTTATTTACACCTATAGATTACATATTTGTGATATGTTTGATGAAATGCTTGTCATGGCTAGTAGGGGTCTGGTTAAGGGATTGTTCAACTATTTTATTTTTCATAATTTTTTCCATGTTATTTTATTATTCTGAAGATGTCATTCAATTATGGTCAGTGACCTGGGCTCTAGGTCTAAAAAAGTGGCTTAAATCGTTAGGACATTGGAAATGGGATGGATAAAGTAGTCCCTCGATGTTGGCATGTTTGTAGCATGAGAGCGCCCAAAGCCTCCTAGATGCTGGTAGGCCTATATCATGAGAGTGTCCAGAGGTCAAGTGATGAAAAAATTTAGTGGGACCGAGTGACAAGCTTCCTGAAGTGTTGGGATGAGACTCAGGGATGTTGTAGCTGATGTGGAAGGTCTGCATGTTGTGTTTCCTTTGATTCCATTTCCTTAAGGTCACCTGGGACGTTGAAACTCATCATGGTATCCTCTCGTCGCATGTTTACCATGGTTGGTCTGTTACTTTCATAGATGTGGGCAGAGGGTGTTACAAAGTCGTATCAGAGCATGGTTCACCCCTAGAACTGAATGGGTTGTGTGTGTTGGTCATGCATGCATGTTAGTTTCATGCGTGCCTCTTATGCTTGCATTCCATGTGCTTATTACATTGGCTGGTGTTGATCATGGTTGTAGTGATGTCTCCATGTGGAAGTTGTGGTTGTTGTTGTGTGATGCATCATCGTCAATGAATGATTGGTTACATGTTGTTATACGTCACTTACATGTATCATTTTGTATGCTTGGTTATATTCTTGTATGCTTGATTATATGTTTCCATGTGTGTGTGTGGTTGATTATGAATTGCTTATGCATGTTGATGTTTTCATGTGGCCATGTGTATAGTAGTGTAATGGTTGTTGTCATGCATGAGGTCATGGTATGTGTAATTTATATGGTCATGCATTAATGGCTGGATTGTATCTAGAAGGATGTTTATGTGTTCATGCACTTATTTGTATATGTCTATACGTTTTCATGATTATATTATACATGTAGCATGCTGATTTGATGATCTTGCAGATGAGACATCCTCCTCGATCTATGCTAAGGTACGTTGATATATGGTTATTTGGTTTAGTTGACATAGTATGCCTAGTAGGAAAGAAGATCAAATGGATAGAAAGATGGTAGACTACAAATACTCTCCCTATGAATCATATGAGCAGCGCGATGTTGGCACTCTTCTAATTTGGTAGAAACCTTGAGAAGCTTGAAGGAAGAAATGAGGAGTTGTTAGGTAGACAATTACAAAATCATATAGGAACAAAATAAACAAGTAGAGGTAAATGCTACACTTCTTTAGAGTTTGTTAAAATTGCAGTGACAAGGGCCACTTTGGATCAACCATGGGCAGGAGGACAAAAATAATAGGGCATATGGAAGTAGGGCTCATGGTGGTCACATTTCAGGTAGAGATGACAGTTGTTGGATACTCCGAATAGGAGAGGTAATGGATACATGTACTATTCTAGTTTTGGTTCTGATAAACATCGTGGTCATCATTGTTATCATCCTTACATGAGGAGTGATAGGGGGTACTTGTCGTATTAATTTAAGAAAGTGAAGCCACCTACTTTTGATGGCGATGTGAAGAAGTCGGAAGATGCAAAAGCTTGGATACAGGGGAGGAACAAATTCTTTGAGTTGCATAACGGTGCAGGGTGTCACCCTACATTACCCACAATATGAATATACAATGCATAATCTCATTTTTTCCAGGTACTCTCAATGACCTGCTTGGTCAAACCTTCATAAGCTAAGGTTAAGGTCCTTCATTTAATCTTCAAACAAAAACATTTAATTATAATTTCCATAGTCTAACCCTTCATTTGTCTTTCTATCGGAACTTTATAACTTAACCCTTTATTAAACTCAACCAATCCTTAAGCCCACACATATATAACCAACCCCACTCTATAACTATGGTTATTCATCTTTTCCTCGGTCTTCGCACATTACGCGATGCTTCCGTTTATCGCAATCAAAATCTTTCTCCACTGTTATAACATGCCGTCGGAACTCTTGAATGGAGATATGCGACTGCCTTCCCCACCGTTGATTTCATTCACTAGTTAAACGACTATCGCGATATCGCATCGAGCCATCCTGTGCCTCCATTTCCTCTCGCATGCAATATGTGATTACAACCTGACTTCAAATAAAATCAAACCATGCATATAACCTTTTCAGGTCTTCCCTTTTCAATTTCTTTATCACGAAATTTCTCCATCGTCGATCCGACAGTTGTATTGATTCTCGATCAACACACTTGCCTGATGCTTTGCAACAATTGATCAAGATCCACTTGATACGATTGTCTATAGCAATGCCAGGTGGAACACTTACGTGAGGTTTAACGACTTTTCAAACTCGATGGGAATTATAAATGCCTGATCTATAGAAGTCTGGGTCTGCCCTTGTCGTTAAAGCTCGATCAACTTACAGCTCGATACCTGTTGGATGATGAGGCCTTTAAATCATACGGTCCAGATTGGTTCCCATCTTTCTCCTTCTTCCAGTACTTAGATTGAATCTCTGCCATTCATTTCTTAGCTCTATCTTATGACTTAATCCTGGCTACCCATCACGAACAAATCTCATCTGTTGATCTTCTAGATCCAACGGCTAGTGTGCATTAACACTTCACTTCTTCACTCTTCTCTTCAATTGGTTTTCTACACCAATTCTTTAATGTTCTTTTGTGGTTTTGGTTTTCTTCAAGGTTTGTGTTCCTTTCGTTGTTCTACTGCATCACTCCCTCCTGAGCTTCACTTTGCGAGTTTTTAACAAAGGCACTCCAAAGTCTTGACTGTGATCCTTCAAACGGATTCAAACGATCCATTATGATTCTTCATCTCATTCTTCTTTCTCTGTATCTCACCTCTGATTCTGCTGAACTCCACCTGCATATATATATGATACCAAATCTCTAATTCACACAAATTACAATTAACCCATTCCAACACACACATAACTCGAAATTGACATTTTTGTATTAATAAACATGTATTTACATAGAGAATTTCTTCTCGTCCTGATCTTCTATATCAGTGGCCTTTCTTCTCCTCTTTCTTGTAGGCTTACAATCTGATTGACTGAATCACTAGCTATCCTGTAGTTACTAACTAACTATTGACTAAATTGTTCCCACCTTTTAGGTTTACCTTTATACAAAAAGGTTCTATTGAACTAATTCTAGTTCAAATCCTTAATTTGCTTAACTAACTCCTAAAATTCTTCTAAATCCGATTTTAACTCGTACTTATCCTTAAGAGTCCTCTCTAGTTCGTCAAATCATGAGACCTATAAGGATTACAATTGATTTCCAACTCTCTCATCATCATTAAACACTCATGTTCTCCTACACTTGAGACCATTTACAATTATCCTCACACTTATCTAATTAATTCCTACTTTGACTACTCAAAACATTAATAATTACATACATAGTAATCCAACTTCCTTTAAAACATAAGACCCCCTATGTCTACTAAAATACAATGATAGTTTTGAGCTAATGCTCCTGCATCACATAATTACACAGATAACATGAAGGCCAAAGGAGTGATCTTCAACTTTAAAGGTAAAGCATACATTTGGTGGGAAGATGTGAAGCGGGTCAATGACATGAGGACATATGACTTTAGTTGGCACATTTTAAGAGGCTTTTTAGGAAGAAATAATTGTAAAAAAGGTGCTATGACAGTAAGGCCAAATAATTTTATGAGCTAAATATGGGATCAATGACAGATGAAGAGTACACAACTAATTTTATGGAGTTATTGAGGTAAGTAACATATCTTATAGATGAGAAGATTAAAGTTTAGTGATTTGTCAACGGATTTCCATTAACATTTAGAGATCGGATTAAGTATGATGAGCCTCAGTCACCTGAGGAAGTTATTCAGAAATTGAAACATTGCTATGAATAGTCAAAGTGTAAGAATGAATCTCAGCAAGTATTGAAAGGGAAAGAAAAAGGTAAAGGTAAATGGCATCCGAAAGAGAAAGGCCTCAAAATGTAGATGAGAAATAAAATGTGGCACCATAAAAGAGGTTCAATGCAACTAGACAGGGACATGGATCATAGCAACAACATAGAGGTGAGGGTATTGATCGATTGGAGTGTTTGACATGTGGTAAAAAGCACCTTAAGATAGATCATCCACAGAATCAGGGTGGTAGGCCTCAGATATATAATGTGTAGGAGGCACAGACCATTGGCAATGTCAGTCAGATCATTCCTCGTATTTATGTAGCATTGGATAACAAACAGGAAGACCATCAAGCATCTATCATTGAGATGGATGGTAAGCTTTTTTATCAAGTTATTTCTATTTGATTAACCCAGGATCTACTTATAGCTATGTTAGTCTTGACTTGGAGGATAATTGTGGTTTTAGTAAGGAATTGCATGCAGAATCTTGGTTAGTGCAGTTGGCTATAGGTACAAAAAAGCGAGTCCATCATTGGATAAGAGCTTGTGCATTTGATTTGAATGGTATTCCTACTGCAACACATTTGAATGTATTACTATTGAGATCATACAGTATGTTATTGGGCATGCATTGGTTGTATCTTCATAGAACCAAGGTGGATTTTTTTGACAAAGCCATTGAGTGTGTTGATGGAAATGGGGAGCCAAGAGTCTTGTAGGGAAAGAAGAGAGCCACATAACCTAGGACGGTGATATATATGCATGAAAAGTATAGTCACGAGAAAGGGTGTATGTTATTTAAAATGCATAATTCTAGTGACAAAGGTAAGGAAGTTGAGGATGCAGATGTTTTGAGTAGGTACCCAGTTCTAAAGTAGTTCTAGGATGTATTTCGTCAAGACATTATATAGTTTCCACCTCACAGGCAAGTATAATTTTCTATTTAGTTAGTGTCAGGGGTAGCTCCAACATCAAAAGCACCTTACATGATGAGCATGCCTTAGTTGGTTGAGTTGAAGCTACAGTTGAAGGAAATGTTGGACAGGCAATACATTAGGATAAGTGTATCACCATGGGGTACACTGGTATTGTTTATGAAGAAGAAGGATGGTACTCTCAGATTATGCATTGATTACAGGCAATTGAAAAAAAAAGTGACCATCAAGAACATGTAACCATTGCTAAGGATTGATGACTTGTTCGATCAGTTGAAGGGAGAAATAGTGTTCTTGAAGATGGATCTAAGATCTAGATATCACTAGGTACACATCAAAGAGGAGGAAATTTACAAGGTAACTTTCTGGATTAGGTATGGGCATTATGAGTTTGTTGTAGTTCCATTTGGTTTGACTAATGCTCCAGCTACATTTATGTGCTTGATGAATAGTGTGTTGCATACGTATTTGGATAAGCATGTTATTATGTTCACTATTGAGATATTGGTATATTCTAAAAATGAGGAAGAGCATGCCTAGCATTTAGCAACAATGATGCGATTGTTAAGACAGTATTAGTTGTATGTTAAACTCAACAAATGTAGTTTCTTTCAGACTAAGGTACATTACTTGGGACATGTTGTCTCCAACAAGGGCATTGCATTAGATACATAAAATATAAGGGAAATCATGGAGTGGGTAGCTCCAAAGAACACTAGTAGAAAATGATGAAATTAGTGACTAGGTGACCAAAAAAGTTAGTCACCGTAATTATTTCAAGTGAAATACTACTAAATTTGAGCAATTTTAAGTGACTGAACTAAAAATGACTAACTTAAATGACTAATTTAGTCTAAGGATAAAATATACGACTAGATAATAAGTGACCAAACTAAAAGTGACTAACTTAAACAACTAATTTAGTCTAGGAATAAAATATACGAATAGACAATAAGTAATAAAATTAATAATGATTAACTTAAATGACTATTATAGTCCTAGAATAAAAATATGACCAAATAACAAGTATGAAAGGTATATGAATTACTCATTTATGTTAGTAATTTTTTATTATGTCACTCTAGAAATGGAAAATTGCAATTTTGATATTGAAGTGTTACATTTCACCACATGGGTCTCTGAATCCATTTGCATTGTTAAAATTTAGAGGCAAAGGGGTCTCTGAATCCATCTACAGTGTTAAAATTATGAATACACTTTTGTCTCTAAATTTTAGCATTGTAGATGGATTCAGAGACCGCCTTTTTTGAATCCATCTACAATGTTAAATTTAGAGACAAAGGGGTCTTTGAATCCATATTCAGTATTAAAATGTAGAGACCCCTTTAAGAGTGTCTCTAAATCCATATACATTGTTAAGTACATAAAAATGACTCAAAATGACTAAAATTTTCTAGTCATAAAAAGATTTGACCAAAAAATGACTCAAAATGCACATACATTATCTTGAATCTCTTCTAACAAAACTATTATCCATTGCATTGTGAATAAAAGGTGATATGAGATTACTTGTGCTATGAAATGTTTGATTTTAATAATTTACTTATAATAGTTCATGAATCTTAATGAATATTTTCACAAATCCTTTGGAGCTTAGATGTTGTGCATTACCTTCATTTTGAACATATTCTAGAATATTGGCCTGGTTGAAATCTCCCTAAAGTATAACATATAATAAAAAAATAAATGCTAGTAGTAAAGAAATAAAAGTGCATAAAAGTTTTTCTTTATTCTATGCTATTGTTTCATATGCTACCACCTTACAACATTTACTTTGAGACATGTGGTGTAGTTGCTAGTTTTACATGTTTGCTGAATAGAGTGTTTAGAGATTATATCAACTAATTTGTTATTTCCTTCTTAGGTGATATTCTTATACACTCCAAGACAAAAGAAGAGGATGAGTGAAATTTGAGGATGGTGCTATAGGTGTTAAAGAGAAATAATTGTATGCCAAGTTGATCAAGTGCACTTTCTATCAATGGAAAATCCATGATTTAGTTCACAATGTCTTATAGGAAGACATGGCAATGGACCCAGGGAAGATCAAATCCATCAAAGGTTGCCCATCACTAAAAGCATATTTCAAAGGTGAGATTGTTTATAGGTTTACCTAGCTAGCACATGTTATTTATTTAAGGTTTTTATAGGATTGTGTTGTAGTAGCTACAACCACCCTCCAAAATTTTTCCTTGGCTTCGTTTTGGAGCCTCCCTACCAACCTTTCATAGTAGCATATCTTGTCTTGTCAAGTACACAAGCCTCAGTGATTTTCTTGCAGAATGAAAACCTATCCATCAAAGCTTGTTGCACCCCCCTCACAGGTTGTTTCACCGGACTTGGTCTAGTTGCAGGTGGAACAACTCCCTCAAGAAATTGCGCAATTCTGGAGGGAAACCAGCCTTCCCTCCAAAAATTGTGGAATTCTTTCTGGTAGCCTGCTGGGCTCTAGAATTTCTAAAATCTTCCTATCACTGTTCAATGAGAAAATTGTGTTAGTCCTCCCAACAGGGCTGCTAAGTCTAGAAATTGCACAATTTTGGGCAGTAGTCAATTGCTCCACCTACAAATTGTGCAATCCCTCTAGGCATCCAGCCCAGCTCCCTCCGAGAAATGTGATTTTTTTCCTCCTAGCTGAGTAGACTGTTGCATGTGTAGTTGAGTTGACCAATTTCCTCTAGGACCGAGAAAAATTGATTTGCGTGCATGGGTTTCTCCTCCCAAGGAAGCATGCAAAGACCTCCCTTAATTTAGGGATCTATTTCTAGCAACTGGAGGTTACATGCAAGGATCATCTCAGAAACCTCTTGCCAAGTGTTGCTTTTCCTATATTTGTGGCATGCGTGTCACAACCTTGATCTTGGTTTGTAGATTACTGTGGTGTGGTTTCTGAGAGGAATTCGGATATTCCATAGTGTTCATCTTTTCATTTGTCGACGTTTCGAGTCTAGACCAAGACTCATCATCAAGACTGATTTACAGAGAAAAGAAAAGAAAGGCGTGTGATAAATATGGAATAGGAGGGCTGTAAAGACTTAACTACCAAACTATCCATATTGGCCTTGTTATTAATCTCTCAAAAGTATAGATCTGTTTCTTTTCTCTGTATTTTAACCCGTGTTCTCTTGAGATTACGAATCTCTTTCCATGTATCCCCTCCGTATAGGGTAACGTCGACAAATGAAAAGATGAACACTGTGGAATATCCGAATTCCTCTCAGAAACCTTGATCTTATCAAAACTCATCCACTGGGTACTGCAAAGATCATTCCTCACATCGACCTTGTAGCTCTCGCATCCCACATTGCATTCAGGTGTCATCAGCACATTTAACTTAGCTATCTTGGGGTAAGCTTGCAGCTCATGACTTGTGCTACGTTTCTAGAACTTTTTGTGTTTCACTTTATATGAATGTTGTATGCTTGATTTTAGTGAGTGCTTGCTATCATTTTGATACATACTAGATTTTAATAGAAATGTTTCATTTTTTGTTAACATATCATTGTTGTCACATGCATGAATTTTTTTTTGCACAGATGATCGTCATTGTGGCAACTCACTTCACACAAATGCATGCCTTCCCATCTCCTGAATCCTGCACTTGCTGTTTGCATGAATGATCATTCACTCCTATTTGCAATCATCTCATCATGCATTCACACTTCTCATGTCTTCAGTCAACCATTGACTGGACTGGGCTACCTTGGTCTGGATTGTGTCTTGCTCATCTGGCACTGCGCATTTCCAGAAGCGAAGGCTTTGCCTTCCCTCTAGAAATTGTGCAAGTCTAGCTAGACACTAACCTCCAGGCGTGCATTGCGCAATTCTTGGAGGTAGTGTCTTGTTGGTCCCAGAAACTGCATAATGCAATTTGCTGGTTGCATGTCACTACTAACTGAAATTGCGAATTGCATAATTTCAGTCCTTAGCATGCCATCTTGGACTATGCATTGTGTAGATGGAGCTATCAGTTAGCCTCATGGCAACCTGAACTATGCCTTGGACAGTTTTGGAAGTTAGTGTCCTCACCTCCTGGCAGAAATTGCACGACCTTCATGATTAATCTCGCAGGTATGTTGCGAGTCAGTTATCAAGTTCGTTTTGGTTTTCAACTGACAGATTTCTTCCCATGAGTGTTGCCATGTCTCTAGGTATCGCAGGTGCTCATATACCTCTCAACAACACAGGTGTAATGGTTTCCAGGAGAGGAGAGTTGAAGACATTATTCAAAACACAATTGAGGACGCGGTCGACCAAGTGTTTATGAACTTTCCTACCCACAAAGACATCAAGTTGTTCATAGACAAGGACATCAAGATATAGCAACAATAGTATCACAACAAGCAGCACCATCAAAAACAGTTGAAAGCAGTATACTGGATGCATACGAATGTAAGAGGAAGGTTGTTAACAACACAAAGGTAGAACAAAGTTGCAGGCTCAGGCAGATCGACTTGTGATAAAAGAAACTTTGGAGACTTGGGCTATGAGGTGACGACATGATATCAAGATCACATGAAGGCAAAGGAAGGAACTTAGAAGGAGTTGCATGTGTTGAAGTAGCAACTCAAGGAAGAACAAGAGCTGCAGAGTGATGTGGGAGATCATGCACACGCATTTGTAACTATCACATCCTCCCACCCGACCTACTCTTTATATCTATGAAGATTTAGCTTGCAAGCCTATTGGTTGTCACGAGGATTCGCTCCCTCAACCTCTTTCCTCACATTCTGTTGTTCCTCTAGATTGTACTACCTTGTGTTATTCCATTCCAGACTCTTCACCTGTTGTGAATGAGGATCAATTTTTCAATGGAGTTGGTGTTATGCAGCTAACCTACACCATCATTCATGATGAGTGTGTGTGGGAATCTAAAGAAGAACCCTTAGTGAAGGATGACTCCCTTCTAGTCACACCTCATCCGCTTTATCTTGGCATCCCTTGTGATTCTGCAACTATTGGTTTCCCATGTGAAAACCCATTTCCACATGTTTCTACTTCCGATCATTCACAAGGCACGTCAGATGTGAATCTGTCATTACAGTGCGGAAAGGACTCATTTTCCTTTGAAAATCTCTCCAATCTGTCATCTGTGATTTCAGAAAACAGAGAGGGTGAACATATTTGCTTCCCATATACCCCTCTGCCCAATTCATCAAATCATGAATGTGATTCATAAAATCTATATATGTATGTGATTTTTAAATGGTATATTGTAATATTAATTATTTAAAAAATATTTATTTTGATTGGTATTTTATTGAGAATATACATTTTAGAATTTTAATTTATTTTTAAGTTAGCCATGTTTTATAATTAATTTATTTTAAATAAATAATTAATTAAAGAAAAATTCATATCAATATGTGTCATATTGATAAGCCAAGGTATTGGCTTATGTATTGTAAAAACAATTATTTACAAGGAGTGAATTTCTATGGTAAAGTGAAAGTCAATTTCTATGATTAAGATTTTTTTTTTCATATTTCCTAATTAGGCCGATAGGCCTTCCTTTCAAAGGGACTTTCATCGTCCCTTTGGTTCTCAGGCTGACACCTGACGTCGGACATAGAGCGGGTTCTCAGGCTGACACCTGGCGTCGGGCATAGAGTGGGTTCTTAGGCTGACACCTGGCGTTGGGCATAGAGCGGGCATAACCGTTTGGTAGCATCTGTCGAGAACTTCCTGTTTGGTAGCATTATTGCTGGGTGTTATTATTGCTCAACACTCTTGAAAACCCAGTTATGCAGTCCTTGTTTTGCGGTGCACATCTGTTCTGCGATGCACGATCAACTGTTCTGCAGTTTCTGTGCTTCCATGACCAGCCTTCTTGGATCAAAGGAACAGGCCTTGTACAACTGTTGTCGGTAATCAGAAAGAATGTGATTATAGCAGAACATGCAGAGAGGCATGGGCTTGGACTTGCAGCCCTGAAAAGAACATTTTGCAGTCTCAATTCCATTTTCTGGTCTAGGAATACCCTGTTGTGCAGACCCAGGTGGTTCACTCCTCTCATCCACCCCGTCCATGTGTTGATCCCTTTCTTTCATGGCATCGTCTTCAACCTTCTCCTTCCACCCGCTCTTCCCGCATTTCATATAATACTCCCTGTACTTAAACTTGAGCTCCTCCATAAGAGCCCAATACTGTCTCGTGTAAAGCTTCGCAAGCTGCTTCATTCTGCGAGACCTCTTCACAACTTCCTCGACAGTCATGGTGTTTGCATTCTGTAACATCTTGTCTCACACATGTGAGGAGCTTTTTGTTTGAACTTGTTATCAGCCATTAATAGTTATATTCACAAATTGATGAATGTAAAGAAATACAAGAAACACGACTCTGGTTGTTGACTTTTCTTTCTTTCTACACCAAGCCATATATTTGTATTGAATATAAATGTCTGTCTAAATGGATGCTTCATGGGTTGCATATAGGTACAAGATGGCAGAGGATTGCGCAGATGATGACGATGATAAATCATCAATCAGTGAGCTACGAAAAGCGACTGAGGAGGAGCTCAATCTGCATAATTCCTTGGCTGAGGTACAATTACATACTATGTTTTGTTGAGTTGTGCTTTTCTCTAAGATCAAATCATTATGTGTAGTTTCTGTTACATAAGCTTCCATATATCTAGTGTGATGCCTTGTATCTAAAGTTAAATGTGACTTTATGAGTTAATTGGTATTTGGATTATGTGCTAGCTCAATGTGGTTTCCAGCAGGCAAAACATTTTTAAACTAATTCCCCTCTCTTTAGGGTCGGTAGTCAGCCAGAAAAAATAATCTGAATTGTATTCCATGCTTAAGACTACTTTAAGAACAGAGATTTGTGTTTTATTTTCGTGTCAACCCTTTCTTTAATATATATCTATATGTGCCCTCTTCCAGGAAGCAATGTTTTAACTTTTGCCCAATTATTAGTAATGAAATTAGTTTTGTGAGTTTAAAAAAAATTATGTTCTGGACTTGCATGTTTTGTAATGTTATGTTGTTTAATTTGAAAGATGGAATTTTCTCTCAATGCTGGGACACCAAGGCCACAGGTTGGAACTTGCTTTGACAATGAAAACAAGTTTTTAGTCCACAAAAAATAGTGTCTGATATGCAAGGTTTAATCTAGAGTGGGATTTATTATCTTCAACTTTTTGTGTCATGTGTGATGGTAGGCTCTTGACATGCAGCTGGAGTAAAGTTAGATTCCTATTGTTATTTCAGAATCATCTGATTTTTTCTCCCTTTACTTGGCAGTTGAGTAGCTGCTTCCTTGTTTGTATGAAAGATGATAGCATTGAGGGGATATATGATACTCTAAAGGAATTTGCTGTAATAAGCAAATCAGCTGGAGGACTTAGTGTTTCAGTACATAACATTCGTGCAACCAGTAGTTATATCCGAGGAACTAATGGTACATCGAATGGTATTGTGCCAATGTTGAGGGTATTCAATGATACTGCTCGTTATGTTGATCAAGGTGGAGGCAAAAGGAAGGGTGAGTGCTCATTACACAACTTGTTTTGGTATTCAAAAACTAATTTCAGTTAATATATGAAATAAAGAGTAATGGGGCTATTTTGCCTTATGCAGGTGCATTTGCCATGTACCTAGAGCCATGGCATGCAGATGTTTTTGAGTTTCTGGAGTTGAGAAAGAACCATGGGAAGGTATCAGCCTGTCTTATCTCATATTGATGTGCTGGTTGATCTAAACTATAACAGTCATTGCTTTTATGAAATGTTATGAACATAGGTTGGCTTTGTGGTTTATTTGGTGTTTTTTTATCCATTACTTTGCACGGGGTTGTTTTAAATAGAAAATTGTTTTTAGCTCTTTTTTACATACATTGACAAAAATTGATTTACAACTGTGCATCTTATAGGAAGAGAATAGAGCACGTGATCTATTTTTTGCACTTTGGGTGCCAGACCTCTTTATGAAAAGGGTCTAGGAGAATTCTACATGGACATTATTTTGTCCCAATGAAGCTCCCGGGCTTGCTGATTGCTGGGGTGAAGAATTTGAAGAACTGTACATGAAATATGAGCAAGAGGTGTGCATTGTTTTTGTATATTTATTGTATTTTTTGGACAGTTGAACAATTGATCATAACAATTTTTTTTCAAATTTAGTGTAAGGCAAAAAAGGTTGTACAGGCACAGAAGCTTTGGTTTTCTATTCTGGAAGCTCAGATAGAAACAGGCAATCCATACATGCTCTTCAAGGTACACAATTTATGGAATTGTAGTTTGATGAATGTTGGATTAAATGTTTGTTTAATGCAATTTAAAATGAACGCCTTTTGCAAAATTAACTGAATATCTCCTGCTATTTTTTACTGGTTGTGCAGGATATCTGTAACAGAAAAAGCAATCAGCAAAATTTGGGAACCATCAAATCTTGTAACCTCTGCACAGATATTATTGAATATACAAGTCCAACAGAAACAACAGTCTGTAACTTGGCATCTATTGCGCTGCCTAGATATGTGAGGGAAACGGTATATTCACTGGTTACATCCTTGTTGTAGAGGTCAATCTAATGAAAGATGAAAACTAACTCATTCCACTTGTTTAGGGTATAACCCTGGAGTCTCAACCCTCTAAGTTGGTTGGCAGCAGAGGTTGGAGGAACCGTTACTTTGATTTTGATAAATTAGCAGAGGTTGGTCTTGTTATTTTTCTTCTGTGAAGTGATACTTTGAACATTCAAGTCTTTAGTAGTTGTCTCCATTGTGTCTAGTTTTTATTCGTGTACAAGAAAAAACATCTAACATTGCACTGTTGAAGCAGGTCACATCAACTGTTATTATCAACCTCAATAAGATAATTGATGTGAACTTTTATCCCGTGGAAACTGCAAAGCTGTCAAATATTCGACATAGGCCAATTGGTATAGATGTTCAGGGTCTTGCTAACACTTTTATACTGCTTGGAATGCCATTTGAATCAGAAGAGGTCAGCGGATAAAGATTAGTGTAATATCTCCTTGATTATGTATAGAATTCTATGTTTGATATGGATGTCTATAACATTAAATATTGCATGCAGGCTCAAAAGTTGAATAAGGATATTTTTGAAACAATTTATTATCATGCCCTGAAAGCATCAGTTGAGCTTGCTATTAAGGAAGGTCCATATGAAACCTACTATGGTAGCCCTGTGAGTAAGGTCAGTCTATAAAAATAAGCTTGCAGTTTTTGTCCCAGTGATATTAAGGCTGATGCTAACTACCTTTAAGGGAGAAGGCTCCCCATTTTTCGGAATGTAATAGTATTGTCTTTGTTTTGAATGGTTCAGGGAATACTTCAACCAGACATGCGGGGTGTACTCCCTTCTGATCGTTGGGATTGGGCTGGGCTAAGGGACATGATAGCAAAGCATGGTGTGAGAAACTCTCTTCTGGTTGCTCCTATGCCAAATGCGTCAACTAGTCATATTCTTGGGAATAATGAGTGCTTTGAACCTTATACATCAAATATTTATAGCAGAAGAGTGTTGAGGTAACTATTTTATGGGATTGCCATGTTCTCTAAAAGCCACTTGTTTTGTATGTATTTTTTCAATATCCGCCTTTTCTAATTTCAGTATTTGAAATAACTTGTTATGTTTAACAGTGGTGAATTTGTGGTGGTGAACAAACATCTTCTTCATGATTTAATTGACATGGGGCTATGGTCTCCTGCTTTAAAAAATGAGGTCATTTATCACAATGGTTCAGTTCAAAACATCAGGGAGATTCCAGAGGAACTTAAGGCTATTTACAGGTACCGTTTAACAATAGTCTGTGATTATTGTCTGAAACTTACACTCTTCATGTTTTGGCACGATGAAAGTGACAAGAAGTTTTTCTAGATTGCAGCAGGCAAAAGCACATCTGAATGAAAGGGTTCTGCTAGAAGGGATTTTTTT
Organism: Pinus taeda; assembly: GCA_000404065.3. Lineage (NCBI taxonomy): Eukaryota > Viridiplantae > Streptophyta > Pinopsida > Pinales > Pinaceae > Pinus > Pinus taeda. The sequence continues at coordinate 290,082 of APFE031041705.1, forward strand.
TTTTTTTATTGAGAGTTTAAGAAAAACTTGATTCCCTTGAGTGTAGTTGGCAACCTTTATTGAATGTTGAGAGTTTTCCCACAGAAACTGGGATCACAGGGAAATTGGGAAAGAGACCACAGCTTCTTCAGTGATCTCCCATCCACCAACCCTCTGATAAATCCAGTGCTCTCATATATATGTGTGTGTGTTGTGCCATACATGAATTCTTAAGAAATTTCAAAAGCCTTCACCTAATGCAATCCTCCAGGTTTTTCAAGACACCAAAGAAAACTACTTACGATCAGTTTCTTAAACATGGAAATTTTACAACACACTTCTTCCAAAACAGCCATCCAAAATGTCATTACTATAATAGCTTGATTAGAAATAGATTGAATGAGAAGGTCCAGATGGGGTATTCAATCATCTCCATCCATCTGTTTTGCATCCTCAGTGCTTACTTAGACAATATATTAGCCTTCATATTTATCCCTTGTAGACATGCTGAAAAGATAATGACATGGAATTTTTCCTTGCTTCTCTGATTCCGTCCAATTATGGGCCAACTGCAAATTTTCCTGATTGAAATTTCCATTTGACCTCTCTACAATGTGTTTGGAATCTCTTATCACCTGTAAACAATTTAAGCCTTTCTCTATTGCTATTTTCAAAATCTACCAAAAAGCATAAAGTTCTGCTCTGTTGTTTGATCCATCTCCTACAGCTCTGCTTTGAAATTGATCTCGTAATTGTCTCTTAAAGTAATGCCTCATGATCCACAATAGATGGGATTACCTTGACAAGCCTCGTTGAAATAACTCCACACTATTGTTATATATATCTGGGGATCTTAGTATTATTTGTTTATTTTCCTTTAAAGGTGGTTGTGTCCCTTAATATGCATATCTATTCTTGTGTCAAACTTGATTAGTAATAACATCTTTGTTTTGAATTATTTTCATTTCTTGCTAGCCAAATAGCTTAAGTCACTGTACAAGGACAGTCTGATGCCCACATGCAGTTAATACAGAATGTATTTTGAAAACTAGGATTTAGCTTTGTAGTGCTTGAATCATCATTTCATGTTGGTTTTCATCTGTTAGTAGCCAAATCATTTCTCTTACAATATGATTGTAATATCTTTTGTTTCTCTTATAATATGATTGTAATATCTTTTGTTTCTCTTCTGTGGGAAATTTCGTACAGGAGTTCAAACAATGTATATAAATAGAAAGATGCAGAAAATTACAGTCAAATTTTATACTCAGAATTATGACAAGAAAGCCCCTGCTGGGTTTCTAAGGAAAGAGAGCTTCAACACCAGTTCTATCTCCAACCGCCAAGATGATCAGTACGCTACTAACATGCTTAGTGAAGAATTTCTGTTATTCTCTTGTAATCTATAGGCCCCCAAAGCTCCTCATAGATGAGAATATATGCAGGATGTTAATATTGTTGTAAGTTTGTAGTAGTTGTGGAATGACTTACTTTTTTGCTGCTTCTCATCTTCAACAACAAGAGTTTCTGTGGTGAATAAGCAGAATCCATGTCCTGCCTTGTGAAGCAGCTCTCCACTGTGATAGTGTTATTCGTAATGTCTTTGATAAATCCTTTAGACTTCTATTTCATTCTGTAATATGATGGGATTTTGTAATATGATGGGATTCTGTAATATGATGGGATTACCATAAATCCAGAGACATTGTCAGATTTTCACCTCGGTTCTAGAGGGCCGGATGTAGGGTCGGAAGCTACAGAGTGAACTTTACCATGTTTCAATTTGTGAGGCCCGCCGGTGTTATCCAGATCTACGAAAGCAGGCTGTGTGGGCGAAGGAAGATGTTCGGTCTCACTTGTCAGCATCACCACCACCCGGAACATCGAAGGCCGCAACGCAACAACTGCTTGCGTGCACAGAAGGCCAATTTTTATCACTCTAATCCCTTTGAGGAATAACTGCCCTCCAATGTGGGATCCATAATTTCTAAAGTTCTATCTGTCGTATATAGTCTCCATGTCTGCTTCGTCAATATCAACAAAAATATAAAAACTTTAGTTAGCAAGGGATGCCATACTATAAAGAATTGAGAAAATTGAGACTCGAAAGATGACATCGACATAAACCATACTCCTTCGATGAGAAATTCCATGTCTTCAGACGAACTCTGATTCTTTCTTCCGCTGATAATCTCAAGTAGAAGCACTCCAAAGCTGAATACATCGGCTTTCTCTGTCAGTTGTCCGCGTAATGCGTATTCAGGGGCCATGTAACCTCTGCACAATGTCGTAAGCAATCCAATTTCCATAACTGACGCACTGCAAAATAATATGATCTATATTGAGATAGGATTAGATTATTGACACAATGTCTGAATCATGTTTTTATGGTGGAAATGGATTCAGCACCATCAAAAACATCTACACTTAAAATCTTAAAGTTTAAGAACTCTAACTTGGATTTACAAAAATCTCTGCCATATTTTCTCAAAATATAGTTTTCAGGGAAAAAACAATCTGATTAGACTACCACTATTTAGATATGCCAGTTTTGTTTCATGTACTGTAATTAATTAATGCCTTTGTCTCCCTGCCCACACATTTACCTGGAAAGTTTTTTTAGTTTCAATCTACATAATTTTCTTTTCAAAAAAAACTGATTATGGGAGAGTCTGAATTGCTTTTTAGGGTGGAAATAGATTCAAGACAATCAGAGATCTCTGGGCATCCAAAATCCCGAAAGTTAAAAATAAGATTTCCCAAAATTTCTGCTAGGATTCCAAGAAGATCATGCCAGAATTTCCACTATTTTCTCTGGGCTAAGTTATGTCCAAAATAAACTCCTCTTTTATTAAAACAATTAATTGAAAACTAAAAAAATTTGGAGTTGTCTATAATGCGACTTTTTGGAGATTCCGGTGACGGAATCGGGCGGAAGAAATTGAGGTTAAATCTTGATTGGTTGCAGTTAAAATGCTTTTTTAACTGCATATTTGGATTCAGCACCCTGAAAAACCCCTAGGACGCTTTGATTGTGCATAAACTAGCTATCAAACTTGTGATTCCCATAAATTGCTGCAGGATTTTGACCGGAAAAAACCACCAGAAAAAGCTTTCAAAAAGTCGCATTATAGACAACAACAACTGCAAAAAATTTTATTGACGAAATACATTAATTTTCCATATTTTTTCCAAAAAAAATTATTCAATTTCAATTTTTTCCAAAATTTACTCATATAAAATTATTTTATATTAAAAATAACTCAAAAAAATGAAATAAAATAAAATTACAAACATTTTGCAATTTAATATTAAATCTCATTGAAATTTTACATATTAAATCTCATTAAAAACGCAAAATTTATATGAATTTCCATTCTTCAATTTTCCTATTCTTACAATGTTCCGGCAACTCTAGTGCTGACGTGGCTCTGATCTTCTGCAAGAATCTGGCTAACCCAAAGTCTGCTACTGGGTTTATGTTTATCATCTAGTAAAATATTGCTGGCTTTAATGTCTCTGTGGATGACCCGAATCTGAGATTCCTCATGAAGAGGTGCAGTTCCAACTATGATTTCTTATCTCTCTTTCCAGTCAAGCAAATGACGTTTTGTTGCAACGCACCAGACATCATAAATATATTACCTGAAGATAAATATAAAATAAAGTAATCCAAAAACCATGATGGAGTTAAGAACGAGTAGATACCGAATAGAAACTTGTCAAGGCTACTGTTCTCGAGGTATTCGTACACTAGTAGCCTTTCTTAGCCTTCAACTGCGCAACCAAGCAATTTCACTAGATTCCTTTGTTGAACACGACTGATGAGATTCGCTTCATTCAGAAATTCAGCATCCGCATGTCTTGTACCCATGTAGTGCCGTTTAACTGCAACCGCCCTGCCATCTGGGAGAACCCCCTGCAGATCGACAAACGTCAAAATCTCTTTTTTATTTCTTGAACATTAGTAGGTGCTGCTATTTCCGAATATCTAATTTATTTAATTGAAAGATATATTAAGCTCTCACCTTATAGACGGATCCAAAATCTCCGTCTCTAAGTTTGCTCTATAGATTGAAATTGGAGGTAGCCTCTCTCAGAATGTCGTACTTGAAAATGAGCTCTGGATTGGCTATGCTCTGCCCTAGGATAGAATTCTCTTCCCCACCTGCGAAAACAATTACAAGGTGTTTATTTATGTTGCACACAACGTAATCAGAAGCGTCTTAGATCCTTAACAATGAATAAGTTAGCTGCAATTTCAGGACCTCGGGTTCGATAAATATCCTCCGGACATTTCAGAAGAGAGCAAATATTCCACTTCCAAAGAATTATGACAGCAATTAATACAATCATAACCGCTACTACACCCAGACTCATACCCAAGATGCTAGGTTTCTTGCTTGCTGCATATTTACACAAATGTGTCAGTAACCAGTAATCTATGTTTTAGTTAAGCAGAAACAAATGAAATCCTACAAAACCCGTGTATTCCTCGACAAAACAAAATTACCAGAGGACGCGGGAGGACTTTCCCCTGTTGGCAGCGATGGTAGCGGTGATAGAACGGTAGCGTTGAAAAATTGATAGACCTCGTAACGCAAGTAGTAGTTCTGAGATCGGAATTGTGCCCCAAGAACTCCACTTTCGCAAGCAAATATATTTTCTACGGCAAAAGTCAGGCACGATCCGCAGCCTGTGCGGGACAGATCTCTCCAACACTGTGCTAAGTTGTATATAGTCTGCGATATATCACCAGGCGCAACGACTGAATCTGCAGCGAAAAGTTTGGGGCTTTGTTGAGCATTAGCGGTACTATTTGAGAGCAAGGCTTTCACAGCAGTTGTGAACTGCCGTGGCTAACTGTTGTTCCCAGTGTTACAGAAATAAATACTTGGTGTCTCCTTCGTATTGTCATTATCGTTGTAAAAATTATGATCGTTGTAACGCAAGAAGCAGCCGTCTAGTTGAATCAATATAGAAGTGTTGTTTGCCCCCTGAGCAACAATACTAGAGGTATTGAATCCGGTGGCATAAACATTGTTCACCAGTGAATCTAAAACCTTGTTTAGATTAACCTGAAACGTGCTCCCGTTTGTATATGTATAATTGCCGCAATTGCTCTAAACGGTAGAAGTCTCTGGGTCAGCTGCTGGGAAGCGTATACTTGTACATAGACAGAGGACAATTAAAATGCTTCCCGTTAAATGTTTCATCGCCATCGCCAAACCCAGCTTCTTCGTGCCCTGCCTCGGTCCGAGCTGACAGAATGACATAGTTGGAGGTGCTCCTGTAATCAGATGCGTTTGTAAAGTTCAAAGTGTACATTTATCAATTCTGGACACAGGCAGGGGTTGCCTATGGTATATTTATATTTCATTTTCATTTAGTTATTTCAACCACATAAGCGACTAATTTTTTTTTGTTTTTCAGAGGAAAGCACATGCGCGACTAACTTGTGAAGTGAAGGAAATGTATCCGTCTTTATGCTGCATACGTTTCTGTCTCCATTAAGCAGAGAGGGACTCAAGGCTACCCGCTACCGACTCTTGACGTGGTTGGTACATATTGCAATACTGTATTGAACAATGTAAATTTCCATTTCATTAATTTATTGGTTACAGTAAATGTATTCCCAGTTCATTGATTTACTACTTTTTGGAGCAACTATAATTTATGCTAAGTCACAATGGCTGTTCTTTTCGGGATGCGCTTATTGTGCCTTTATTCTTGTACCTTATTAGTCCTTGCCTGGACTAATAGCCATTGATCATTGACCTACCATTACCCAAAGTTTTTGGTTTAACAAACGATTGAGGTCTTATTGTAGCCTTCACCTTGCTTGATGCAAAAATATTGAGGCAATCTCATCTTATCCAAAGTAGGCTGTGGTAGGCTGTGCAGGCAAAGTTTGCAATATCATCTTATCCTAAGTTCTTTCTAGGGCCTGTTCCACACTAACCCATCACCTAATTTAGACATTTGTTCATAGAGATATTTGCATGTTGACCACCTGTCACCGTATGGAACCCTGTCAAAGCTTATATCACAAGCAGAGAACCTTGCGAGGAGCCTTTCAACTCTGTGTACTGGTTCCTAACTTCTTCGCTCATTGTTTCTCTCCTCCAAAGGAGGTCTTCGGTCCGCTCTGCAAGAGGGTTTCCCTGTACAATAGTCTTCAGTCTTCCTCTTGTGGTTGGTGTAGTTGGGTGTCGAGGCTACCTTTCCATACCATGATAGACCTTGTTGTTGTATTATGGTTCTTTTGATGGTCAAACAGGTTTCTATGCTTCAACAGTTCGACAATGTTGGGAACTTTCATTTATATAGGTATTATGAAAGTTAATTTCCATTGTTAGATGCAAACTCCCGGTTTATACATATATATTGTTTTTAAATTCAAACTTCTAATTGTGGACTCCTCCCAGTTAGGGTGGAGGTTTTTGTAGGTGAAGAAGACTCTGGGACTTGCTCAATTCGAAGAAGACTCTGGGACTTGCTCAATTCTTCGTGTATCGTGTTGGAAGTTCAGCCCCTTTATCGAGTACTTGAACTAGTCTAGGGTTTTTCTATCAAGGTTTTATCGCTGATGAGTTTCGACTCTAGGGAACGATTTTCTCTAAACATGCTTGTTATTTATATGCAGTCTTAATTCCTTATTTTGAATGTAAAGTTCGCCCACCCATAATGGTAGTATGTATTTGAGTTAGGAAAGACATTGCAAGGTGTGCCTTTTAATGGACTTAGAGTGATCTAGGTCGGCCTTCAAGGATATGCTCTAGAGGCCAGTCTTTAGACTTCGATATTGACTCTTAGTGACTATTTGAAATATTCATATGTTTTAATCGTAATTATTTTTTTGATAACCCCATCGGGGATTTCTAAATGAAAATATAGTGTTTTCCGCTTTATATGGCAACTATTGTAATTCTTTCTTCATTTTGAGTATTGTAATATTGTTCGTTTAATTTTTCTTCTTCTAACTGCTTTCAATCCATTATTATAAAAAAATTACATATATA
>APFE031041705.1:354696-382776 GCA_000404065.3 Pinus taeda
ATATATATATATATATAGATATCGGAGGGAAGAACAAAGACATATAGTGATAAAGGTGGACATATAGGGGGAGTGAGCAGGGCGAGATGGAGATAAATTGAAGGAGAGGGGAGAGGATGAATGGAGAAAGAGAGAGAGAGAGAGAGGAGTGAGAAGTGGAGACAGAGAGGGAATGGCAAGGGAGAGATGGAGAGACAGTTTGTATGTTTGGGGGTGAGTTAAAGAGATGAGGAAGGAGAGATAGAGAGAATGGGGGAGAGAAGGAGAGAGAAGGAGAGAGAAAGGGATATAGTAACATAGTTGGAGAGAGAGAGAGAGAGAGAAAGAGAGAGGAGAGAGAGAGAAAGAGAGAGGATTGGATGGAAAAGAGAGAGAGAGAGAGAGAGAGGATTGGATGGAAAAGAGGGAGAGAGAGAGAGAGGATTGGATGGAAAAGAGAGAGAGAGAGAGAGATGGGGTAAGAGAGAGGGGGTAGGAGATAAAGGGAGAGAGAGGAAGGAAGAGAGCGAGGATGTGAGAGAGTGGAGGGAGGGATGGAAAGAGATATGGAGTTACAGGGGCATTGAGAGTTAGATCAGAAGAAAGAAATATAGAGAGAAAGGTGGAGAGAGAGAGGGAGTGATAAGGAAGATGGAGAGAGAGGGAGAGAGGAAAATAAGAGGGAAGAGATATAGAAGAAACGGAGAGAGATAGAAGTAGAGGAGAGGGATAGAAGGGGGAGAGAGAGAGAGAGAGAGAGAGAGAGAGAGAGAGAGAGATACTGGGGTAATAGAGTGTATATTTTAGGGGTGATATAGAGAGTCAGGGGGAGATAGAGATATAGATGGAAAGTGAAGAGAGGGAAGAAGAGAGTGATGGAGGGAGGGAGGGAGAGAAATAGAAATTGATAGATATGGAGTGGGAGAGTATGTGTGTTTGGGGGGTTGAGATAGAGAGACAAAGAAGGAGAGCTAGAGGGAGATATAGATATAGATGCAGGGGGGAGAGAGGGAAGAATATTTATTGCACTAGATGCATTGATTTCAGTGTAGATGGTGATTCCTAATCATATTTTATTGTTTTCACTATATGTATTCATTTTATTTTCAATGTAGATTTATAATGATATTTGATTGCTTGCACTAGATGAATTGATTTTAGTGTACATGCTTTCTAATTCTATTTGATTGCTTGGACTGAATGCATTAATTTCAATGTAGATGGTGATTTCTAATCCTATTTGATTGCTTGCACTAGATGCATTTATTTTAGTGTAGATGGTGATTTATAATCCTATTTGATTGCTTGCAATAGATGCATTTATTGCTTGCACTAGATGCATTGATTTGAGTGTAAATGTTGATTTATAATCCTATTTGATTGCTTGCATTAGATGCATTGATTTTAGTGTAAATGCTATTTTCTAATCTTATTTGATTTTTTGCATTAGATGCATTCAATTTAGTGTAGATGTTGATTTCTGATTTTATGTAATTGGAGGTATGATAATACATTAATTTTAAAGTGAATGGATTAACATTGTGCATTGATTTCAATGTAAGCACAAAACATTATTGACAATGTACATTGATTTCTTTTGTTATAGTCATTCAACCTATTAATATTAGAGAGAATGAGAGAGAAGGTATGATGTTTACTACAATAGCTCAAGCTAAAGATTTAAATGGTTTATGATTTAACCTTTCCTGTTCATATAATAAATATGAAAAGATGACAATCGATATGAAAAGATGGTAAAAGTAAGAAGGGTGACAATTAGAGTAAGAGAAGAAAATAGTTTTAGATTAATGACAATGAAGACTATTCTCAATTGACTATATTATTATTATTCACATTGTCTATCATTCAACACTATTACATTGTCACTTTACATTCAAAGATTTTATTTCGTCATTTTTAATAATTAAAGTTATTAACAATATTTATCATCTCAAAAAACTGAGGTAACCAAGAAAATTTAAAATTAAAATGACCAGATTAATCTATGACATGTTTAGCATATTTAAAATGATTATATTAATATTGAATGAATTTACATGTTATTGGTAAAATTAATCATATGTTTGTTAGATTTTGGTTGGCGCACATGAGTGAAACCAACCTAAATATATCTTAACTCCGGATCTATCAAGCATCAAGAGGGATCAAATCTCTTGAGGTGCAAACATATTTTCTATGTACAAAACTTAAGGAAAGTTTTACACCTCGAGAGATTTAATCTCTCTCAGCACATGATAGATCCGGAGTTAAGATGAATCTAGGATGGTTTTAGCTCCAAAATACCTACGAGTTAGATTGGTTCTTCTCGCCTATGTTAACTACATATGTGTGATATGTAAATCATATAAATGTTTAAATTATTAATAAAACTGACTTTGAATTTTAATTTCAAGTTAGTGGTAATTGTCACTATTAATTAAAGGTAGGGATTTAAAAATGAGGATATTTATTATTTTATATAGTTTATTTTCATTTATGTTTATATCTTGAGGGATTTTTTTTTAATTATTGTTAAATAGATAATTGTAAATTTTTTTTTTCCTATAAGTGTTTTTAAGGAAATTTCACCCATTTTTTTTTTGCTATTCATTTGGAAATGTTGATTTTTTTTTTCCTTTTAAGCTAACTATAATATAAGAGGTCATTTATCTTTTATATTATTGATAATGATTTATGTGTGGTTTTTTAATTATTTATTTCTAGTGGTAAAATTTTAATTATATATTGTTTTGGTTGTCCTCCTCTTCACATGAGCTATTTAAGCAACATCACATCATTACATCAATTTCTTATAATATATACATATCATTCATAAATTTTTATATTAAACTGGAAAAGGTTTTTTTTTTTTTTTTTTTTAAGGTTCCTTCTCCTTGTATTTTTACATTAAATATCTAGTCATACCCATATTCTCAGTAGCCAAAGACTAACTTTTTATTATTTTTAATTTTAAGATTATGAATTATAGAATGTTTATGAACTTAGTAAAATATCCTTTTCGATTCTTAAGAGATGTTGCACCCAACAAATGAAGAAAATTTCATATTCAACAACGGAAGAATCCAACCCAAGTGAGACAAACAATTGAAATTTGCCCTGTTTGAGATACTTAGAATCAAATTTAACATTAAGAATAAAAAATTAAGAAATGAAATTCAAAAAACACTATTATAAAAAATACTAAACAAGTAATCATAGTTCACCAAACAATTTTACATTAGATATAATAAAGAACAACTCAAACTTTAACCTATAAAGAAGTGCATAGAAACTAGGTTTCATTTGATTATACACTATAAATCTATATATGCTAAACCATAATGTTAGAAATCTATTTTAATTTCAAAAAAAATATTAATCTATGTTTATTGAATAAAAGAAGGGTAAAATTATAATTAGTTAATAAAAAAATAAAATACTAATCTAACATGCTATTGAAAATGAAGAGTGTGTCCTGATGCATATTCATGAAAAAATTAGATTAGATTGATAGTTCTCATTATTATTTATACATAAGAGATGGAGCATGTTGGCAAATAATTTTATCCACTTAAGTTTTAAGTAAATACATCTAAACTATCTCACTGAATGGAATTTGTGCCTCCCCATAATAGGATGCATACACCTCTCTTAAAAAGGAAGAGGACTAATTTAAAACTTAAGTAAATACATATAAATATCTTGTTGAATGGAATTTGTGCCTCCCCATAATAGGATGCATACACCTCTCTCAAAAATGAAGAGGACTAATTTAACATAATATTAGAAAAATGAATCTAAAGTCATTTGTAAAAGGAAAATCAATGCATACAATGTAGTTAAGTAAACAAACCACAATGTTGTATAAAATATTAGGCTAAAAAATTACTCATTTATATTAACAATACAATAAAAATAGTTCTTAGAAATATGCTTCTTGAAAGGAATTTGTGCCTCCCCATAATAGGAAGTATGTAAGTCTCTCAAAAAGGAAGAGAACTAATTTACCCTAATAAATATAAAGTAATTTGTAGAAGTAGAATCAATGCTCACAAAGTAGTCAAGAAAACAAACCATATTTTAGTATAAAATATTTGGCTACAAAATTACTCATTTATATTATCAATAGAATAAAAATATTTTATATAAATTATTATTCTCCTATAATTTGTCGATCATTTATTCATTAGGGAACGCCAACATATAGTATATACAACTCTATCCCACTTTAGTGACCTCTATCATTATTACTCTCAAATATTCCTATCTATGTTATGACTCTAAGGAAACCTTCTTTACCTCCTCCTTTCTCTTATCCCTTTACCATTGTAAAGTTGATGCTTTAAATTCCATGTGCTCCTTCATTTTTTTGTTATATTGTGAGATGGTTGGGATATTTTGTTTTCTGTTGTTCTAGCTCAATATGAAAATTTGTAATTAAAACGGGAGCTAAGATGGGTAATCTAAGGGTTATGCAAAAGAAATTTTTGAAACAAATTAGATTTTTCTATTGAAAAACATGTTGTTTTAATGATAATTTCATAGATATCCATAAGGCTTGTAAAATACGAATTCCCTTGTTATGTGGTTGACTTAGGTATGAGATTCATGCTTGAATATATATCTCTTTCCCAATGAAATATGTACTAATATAATTAGTGATCCTTTCCTTAAAGCGTGGATTTTTTCTTAAATAATAGAACACAAAGTACCTCACATCCTTCCTTTTCACGCATGAGAGTGAAGCTTGTAGCTTATGTTGAGGTTGTAATTTCCCACTATAATACTCCCCCTACCCCCTTATACTTTCTCAGGGTAGTAGAGGTGTTGCTTAATTAACTAGATCGTTCTCAAGCTGTTAGAGGTGTTATTGTCTTAATTAACTAGAAAAATTATGAATATGGGGTTACAAAAACATTTCATTTTCAAATGTTGCAAAGTTAAATTTTGATACCAATACAGCATCCATTATGTCCATATCTTTTTGTCAATATAAATTTCTTTAGAGTCTAACCTTTTGATTTAAAATGATGTCCAAGTGAAGTTAGGCCATTCGCTTAATGCCAATGTTGTTCTAAGAAGTTCCACATCACTCCATGCCACCTTATGCAATGCTTATATATGAGGTAGATCCCCAATGGGGGTTCCACAATGTTTCCACCAACTTAAAAAACTAGTTGTTTTCCACAAGGTGGGTCTCCAAAAGCCTATAGCTCATGGTGGTTTCACACGTGGTGTATGCCTTGTTTGTTAAATAGGATTAGGGCCCATGATGCAGCAAGGTCATCTGTGTACCTTCGGATTAACTGATACAGTTATTTATGTGGTCCACTTGAGAAATAAAATAGGGGTTATGATTTTGTTCAGTCATAGATCTAGCATTTCTTGCAATCATGCCATTTAGAAATGATCTCTTGTTAATGATGAGCACTTCGACATGAAATTGGGTGTATTAAATGAATATACCCTATCATATAATCAAATCACAAAGAATTTCCCATGTCTGTATTTGTTAACAACCTTTGAACTCTCGAGGAGTATAATTCTACCTAAGAAACCTCTAGTGGTTGATATATTAATTGGTAGGCCTCATGAATTATGCTTTCTCATTAATTATTGCCATCACTCTATTTCCACCACCCAAATTTGAGACATAATGGTCAAAAAAAGTTGATGGGAGGTGGTAGGTCCCATCAATTGATGGCCTCAGACAAATGTTGATTTTCACAACATTTGTTTCCATAAACCTACAACCACCAACCAATTTCAAAAAGCGACACTTAGTATTGATGGAATTGGGTCATGGATGGGCTATCCCATCACAAAACATTCTTGACAGAGAAGAATATTCTAAGTAGTTAGCTTCCGTCCCTTTCCTTCGATACTTTCCACTAATGTTTTTAGGTATCTGAGGTGGTGCGCAATGGGCTCTATAGCTCAAAATAGTGCTCACGACCACTGGCATGCTTGTGTCCAAATTATATTTCCATGGATCCTTGATACTATATTACCTAGGAAGGCAATCATGTCATGGATCATGTAACAACCCTCATGGAAATTCCATGTAATAAAAGTTAATAAAGGAAAAAATAATAACCATAGTTGATGAAAGACTTATTCCAAGTTGAATGTTGGGAAAAAACATAGTGATGGGGATCACTAGCGATTGATTAATGGCTAAGGAAATTTGAAAAGGAAATGGAAAAGGATTTGGAAAGGAAAAGTGGCATTTTTGCACATTTATTTATGAAAATAATCAAAATTAGGAGAAAAAGGAGGTGAAAGGTAACATTTTGCATGTGAGGAGGAGAATGGAAGAAAATAATGGAAAACAAAGAAAATAAAGGCCTCATTAATAAAAAGGCTTATGAGAAGCTCTCTCTCATTAATAAAAAGGCTTATGAGGACTTCTATTTTGGATCTCTCTCTCATACTTTTGGACACCTTGAGATTCTTGGAGAACTCTTAGATAAGTGTGGCATACTTGGAGTTTTGGAGCAAGAAGGAAAAGGAAGAGAAGGAAAGTGCAAGAGGACATTAGGATGAACAACTACAACAAGATTTTCTTGTAGGTATTGAGTTGCATGTATGTTTTCCTCACTAGTTTTGGCATGCATGGAATATAGATGTGGTTTATTGGTCATGATGTGTCATTGTCATGGAAGATTACCAAGGTTGACAGTGGATTTTCCTAGCCTTGCCATTTCCTAGATATTGATGGTGTTGTGGGTTCCTTTCTTTATTTTTCTAGTTGTTTCTCATGTTTCCTTTAGCTTTTTTGGATTTATTATTTCCTGGAAGCCTTGGTTGGCCAAATGCTTTGGAAGCCCTATAGCACCTTGGGTTGACTTATTAGTCATGGAAGTCATGGTTGGAAAAATGCTCTGGAATCCGTTCGTGGGTTAAGTTACTAGTCATTGAAGCCTTGGTTAGATAAACGCTCTAGAAGCCTGGAGTAAGCTATGGTTTGAATTACTAGTCATAGAAGCCTTGGTTGGAGCAACACTTTGGAGCTGTGGAAGGCTTGGGTAGAGAGTAATCTGTTGATGGTTTTATGATGTCTAACTATGAGGTGGAATCACTGTTTGGTTGGTTGAGGTGGTTTGCATCTTGAACCCCTTAATGGTTTATGAGATACAACATTCATGCTTGTTATATGGAATAGGGGTGACTAGATGAAGAGAGATTTGGCTTAGCCATGTCTATGATTGGGTGGTTTTCGGAAGTCTCACAACTGATTATCCTTTGCATCATTAATTTGAGGTTATTTCTCCTCATTTTTCATGAGTATTATACTACTTTACATGTGGATGATATGGGTATGATTTACTTGGTAATTCTATTGAGATTTCATTGGTTATGAATATGTATTATGACAATGGCTATGTATGGCTCTAATCATGTTTTTACTTGTAAATGAATGAACAATGTATCCATGGCCTAATGGATGAAACTATAGCTAATGTGTTGAGGCAATAATGCTTCTTGGTGATTCTCATTTGAGTATGAGACCCCCATAGTCAAAGTTGTTGTCTAAACTTATAGATTACATAATTCTGACATGTTTGAAAAAATTCCTATTGAGGTTAGTAGGGGTCTAATCAAGTCCTTGTTTAAGTAGTTGCATTTATTTCCATATTTTGTTGTTATCTTTCAGTTCTAAAAGTGTTGTTGAGTTCTCGGTAGTGACCTAGGCCTTGGTCCTAAAAAAGTGGCTAAAATATCAAAGTCGCAGGCATAACACTGGGCATAAAAGTCCCTGGGCGCATGCATACACATGTTGTGGCAGCATCTATAGCCTCTTAGACACATGCTTCTCCACATAAAGGGAGCATCTTCAGGTTCAATGGTTAAAACATTTAGTGGGGCCTAGGAGCTGGTTACCTGAGAGGTTGGAATGGTTCCTGATAGTCTTGTTGTTGATGTGGAGGGCCTATATGGTGTATTTCCATCGGTTCCACTTCTTTAAGGTGACTTAGGAGGTCGAATCATATCATAGTAACTTCTTGTCACATATTTACCCCGGTTGCCTCGTTACCTAGGTAGATGTTGGAGGAGGGTGCTATAGATTTGTATCAAAGCATGGTTCGCCCCTTGGATTGGATGGGTTGTGTGTTAGTCATGCATTCATGTCAGTCACATTTGTGTTTCTTGTGTTGTGAGATCATATGCTTGTTGCATTTGTATGGTATGGGTTATGGTTGTAGTGAGGTCACCATGTGAAATTGATGGTGTTGTTATAGAGTGCATTTTCATGATTGTATTGTTGATTATGCATTGATTATGCGCATTAGTATTCACATGTGGTCAAGTGTACAATGATGTGGTGGTTGTTGTTTAGCATGAGGTCATGGTATGTGCAGTTAGTATGGTCATGCATTAATGGTTGTACCCTAGCTAGACTGATGGGAACATGGTTATATGCTTATGTGTTATATTTCTATATGTTTTCTTAATTATGTTATATATGTGTTACATTGATTTTTTGATCTTGCAGATGACGTATCCTCCCCGAAATATGCTAAGGAACATTGGTTTATTATGATTGGGTTTAGTTAACATGATATACCTTACAAGAAGAATATCAAAGATGACTAGCAAGATGGTAGACTACAATTCCTAAGACTCTCAGTATCAATCATATGAGCAACATGGTGTTGGGCATTCCTCTGATTTGGAAAATACACTAAGAATATTAAAGGAAGAAATAAGAAGTTGTAAGGGAGAAAATGACAGAATCATACATGCACAAGAGAAACAAGCAGAGGTAAATGCAGTGATACTTTAGCATTTATAAGAATTACAACGACAATGACAACTTTAGATCATCCATGGGCAGGATAAAATAACTAATGGAGCATATGTAAGTAGGTCTCATAGTGAATACAATTTATATAGTGATGACATGATCAGAGATGGAAGGTCCTTGTATACTCCATATAGGAGAGGTGATGGAAGCATGTACAATTCTAGTTATGGTTCTCACAAACATGATGATTGGCATCATTATCATCCTAATAGGAGGAGTGATAGGGGGTATTTATCGGATGAGTTTAAGAAATCAAAGGCACCTACATTTGATGGAGAGGTGAAGAAATCACACAATGAATAGGCATGGTTTCTTAGCATGAGGAAGTCCTTTGAGTTGCATGATTATTCAGAGAAAATGAAATCCATAATAGTTACATTTAGTCTCAAAGGTAAGGAAGATATTTGGTGGGAATATGTGAAGAGTGTCAAAGGTATTCATCAATAGGAGTTGACTTGAAGTGAGTTTGAGAGTATATTCTAGAAGAAGTACGTATCTGAGAGATACTTTGATGACAGGGAAAAATAATTCTATGAGCTAAGGATGGGATTGATGATAAATGATGAGTACAGTAGCACGTTCTCAGATCTTTTGAGGTATGTTCCTTACCTGAAGGAGGAGAAGGAAAGGATATGGAGATTCACTAATGGGTTACTGATTGCATTCAAAGAAAATATTGAGTTCGATGATCATAGATCATTGGAGGAGGCCATATGAAGCTAAAGAATCGTATGAGCAATCGAAATGAGAATATGAGGCTAAGATGAACTAGAAAGGCAATGCAAAGAAAAAAGGAAAATGGGCTAAGAAGGGAGTAAGACCTCAGGACACACATAATAAAGGAAATGCAATGACATCGAAAAATTTCAATGCATTTGATATAGGACAAGGACTTTGATATGAGGAGTAGAACAAGGATGCAAGTTGGAAGCCTATAGAGTGTTGGGCATTTGGCAAAGATCATTGTAGGAGAGACTTTCCACATCATCATGGTGGTAGACCATAGGTCTATAGTGCTCAAGAAGCATAGATAGTGGGACATGTTGGGCAAAGTATTCCTAGAACCTATGCAGTGCTCGATAATAGACAAGAAAACCATCATACATCTATCATTGAGATGGACAGTAAGATTCGTGATCAAGTTGTTTCTATTTTGATTAAAACTAGATCTATTTATAGTTATGTTAATATTGACCTTGTGGATAAGTGCAGTTTGAATAAAGAAGCGCATCCAATCTCTTGGTTAGTACACTTGGATATAGGCACAAAGAATAAACTTCATCATTGGGTAAGAGATTGTACATTTTATTTGAATGGTATGACTACCTCAACACATTTGAATGTATTACTATTGGGATCATATAATATGTTGTTGGGAATGGATTGGTCATACCTTCAGAGAACCAAGGTGGATTATTATGACAAATCCATTGAGTGCTTGGATAACAATGGGGAAAAACAATTTTGCAAGGTAAGAATAAAGCAACATCAGCTAGAATATGAGAGTTATGTAGGCCAAGTGTAGTAACATGAAAGGTTGTGTGTTATTTGTTGTGTGCATTTGTAGTGACAAAGGTAAGGAAGTTGACGGTGCATATGTTTTTTGTAGGCACCCAGTTCTAAAATAGTTTTAGGATATATTCCTATGTATTTTTTAGAGTTTCCACTTCACAGGGAAGTAGACTTTTCTATTGAGTTGGTGTGAGGGATAGCTTCGACATCAAAGGTACCTTACCGGACGAGTACATTGGAGTTGAAGGAAATGTTTAACAAGGGATACATTAGGCCAGTTGTTTCACCATGGGATGCACCAATACTGTTTGGGAAGAAGAATGATGGTACTTAGTGGTTATGCATTAACTATAGGTAGTTGAACAAAGTGACCATCAAGAATGGGTATCCGTTACTGAGGATTGATGACTTGTTTGACCTGGTTAAGGAAGTTGCAATGTTCTGGAAAGGTTGATCTAAGATTTGGATATCATCAGGTACTCATTAAAGGAGAGGAAATCTACAAGATAAAATTTTGGACTAGGTATGGAAATTATGAGTTTGTTGTAGTTTCAGTTGGTTTAACTAATGCTCTAGCTACCTTTATGTGCTTCATGAATAATGTGTTCCATCCCTATTTGGACAAGTTTGTTATTTTGTTTATTGATGATATATTGGTATATTAAAAAAAAAGTGCTATGTCAGACATTTAGCGATAGTGTTGAGGTTGTTCAGAGAACATCAACTGTATGTAAGCTTAACAAGTGCAATTTATTTTAGACTGAGTTCCACTACTTGGGACATCTGGTTTCCAGGGAATGCATGCTAATGGACCCAGAAAATGTAATATCTATCATCAAGTAGGAAGCTCCCAGGAATGTATATGAGGAGAGATATTTCATGGAGTTAACAGTTTATTATAGGAGGTTCATCGGGAACTTCCCACATATTTCTTATCCTATCACATCATTGCAGAACAAAGGTAATAAGTTTGAATGGACAAAGGAGTTTGTAGCCAATTTTTAACGGCTCAAGCAATTTTTCGCACATGCACCAATGTTAAAAGAATGAAAATCTAGATAAAGATTCTATATTATGTACAAATGCTTACAAGAGAGGACAGTTGGTATGCTGTGAGTCATGAAAGATGAATGACCATGAAGAAAATTGTCTAACACATGATGCTGATTTGGTAGCTATCATACATGAATTAAAGATGTAGAGGCACTATCTTCTTGGTAGGAGGTTTGTATTGATGTGTGATCACAATGGTTTGCAATATCTATTTGAGAAACTGAATCTGAATGGCAGGCAAGGTTGATGGCTGGCCATGATTAGTGAGTTCGATTTTAAGATCAGGTATAACAAAGCTAAAGAGAATAGGGTGGAAAATTCTCTTATCAGATGGATACAAGTAATTCACATAGCAGCTATGAGCTCCTACAAGACATATTTACAAGGTACAATCTTGCAGGTAGCTCAACAGGAGATAGGGATATGGAGATTGTGCATAGCTTGCAACAAAATTTAGGTAGTGATATAGGTACAGGTACAAGTAGTGGTACATGTAGAGGTATAGATGCAAGTGCATAAGATGTGGACATTCATCTCACGTTACATGGATTGGTTAGATTTAGGGATAGGATATATGTGCCTCATAACAGTGAGATCAAGAAGGTTACCTGGAGGGAGTTTCATGTGAAACCATATTTAGATCACCCAGGTTATCAAAAGACACTAACAATAGTGAATAAAGTATATTATTGGCTGAATTTCAAGAGAGACGTAGAAGAATTTGTGGCTAGGTGCTTAGATTGTCAGTAGGTGAAGGCAGAGTCTAAGAATCTAGGTCGATTTCTATAGCCGATTCTGATTGCAGAGTGAAATGGGAGGTCATTTCCATGGAGTTTTTCATTCGTTTTCCGAGGACAGTGAAACATCATGATTCCATCATCGTAGTAGTCGACATGTTGGAAAAGGTAGTGCAATTCATTCCAGTGAAGTCTACATTCTTAGCGAGTGATGCAACATGGGTCTTCATCAGGAATGTGGTTAGGTTGCACGGAGTTCTGAAGAAGATTTTGTCAGAAAGATATGCAAAGTTCAATTCCATGTTTTGGAAGGAGATATTGGTAGTTTTGGGCACACATTTGGCCTTCAATATTGTTTATCATCCATAGATAGCTGGATAGACAGAGAGGGTCAACGGGATATTGGAGGATATGTTGAGGATGTATGTGATGCATAAGCAGTCAAAGTGGGAAGAGTAACTTCCATTGGTGTTACCAAGAATAGTGTCCACTTAGAGCTGATATTCCCACTAAGACTGGTAGCTATCTTAGAAACAAACAAGTTAAAACTACTTTCTCTTTCCTTTATGAAAAATAGACAAGAGGGGAACAAAGGACACCAACATTTGTCTTGCGCTTGGTTCCTTGCCTGGTTCCTTTCCTTCTAGATAGATCTTTGCCACTCCTTTGTCTACATAGCTTCAGAGAGCACCTGTGGAATCAAAGCAGCATAATACTATCAAAGAATAGAGATCTATAGTCATAAACAACACAAGACCAAATATGTATTGAAAACACAAATGCATATATAACCAAACATACAAGAATCTGGAGGAAAAATTGAATAACTTTATTAATATCAAGAATAGCAAGAGGATTACAACCAATTGTTCTGACCCAGCATCATCCTCCTGCAAGAAAGCCCTTCTTTACCTCAAGTAAAGCTTAGATCACCCAACACTATGATGTTACACCAGAGAACCAACAACACTTCTCTACAAGATACAAGATTCCAGCCTCTGGATCTCTATGATGAGGGATCCATATATAGGTGATCGTAGGGGGGTGACTCAACTTCTGAGATTTTGATTAGTGTCATCTCTCTGATAGTTCTTGATTTCACTTGGAGATTGATGATCTCTTACTCATCCCTGGGCAAAATCAGAGAGGCAAGTGTTAGAGGGGAAGTTTCTGGAATATTCTATGATCCTCCACCTCGCAAACTGTCTCTACCATTTGTCCATTCTCACCCATCACACCCTACAGAGGGGTCATTCAGTATACATCACACCTATTACACTAGGAAGGTAGTATGCATCGCACCCTCTGCACTGGGCATTCTGTATGGTCTAGTTTTGACCAGTTCTGAGTAGTTTTATATGGAGAACTTCTGGAAGATGATGTAATCAACTAACGTTGTTCCTTTAGGTAGTGAAGCAACAGTTTTAGGGACTTAGGAGCCCTTAGTTTCTGGACATTTATGATTGGGGTTGCAGTGCCCAAATTTTTTTATAATAGTTTCCCCCTAAAGCATGAGGCCGTTAATCTTTTGATGTCGGGTGAAATACTTTACCATGAGGATCCGAAGTTTTTTCGAGCTGGGAGGCAACCTGTAATAAGATACAATACAATACATTATCTTCATAATATTTTTCATGATGTAGTTGAGGTGGGCATTCCCATGCTCAGCTTTATAAATTCATTTTCATTTACATAGGACAGAAAATCATCTTTGTGGCAGACTGATGATTCGTATAGAGTCATCATCCTTTGATTTTGATGATCATCTGTTCGGAAATGATGTACATTTGATGTCTTTATATTCCCGAATATATCGCAGCCGGGATGGACGAAACTAGATCCGGGGTCTTTAAAACTCGTTCGATCTTCAGTCAGAGTACAAGTTGATCCATGTGAAAAATGTTCTACAGTCAAACATGGAAACACATCGCCTGATTACCAGCCAATGATGTAAGTTGTTAACAGGGGCGAGAGGGACCACCAATAATGACAATGATCCTCAAGGTACTACACTACAATTCATGTGGTTTGAAAAAGGGACTTGGTGTCGAACACCATGCGAAGTATTCCAGTCAAAGGCCATTGATGTAAACCTGTCGTTGAAAGTGAGGAGCTTGCCATTGAGGTATGCAAGCTTCAAAGTACTGAAAGGGGTTGTTCCTAGGTCGACTTCTTGGATAATGAGCTGATGTCGACAAGAAGTGACCCATTATAGGAGGGCCTTAATGAATCCCACATCTACGACACGGAATCGAGCAAATGATTTTGGAGGTGAAAACAATCTGATGATACACGGTTCAGGGTGGCAGCTATGAAAGGATGGAGCGTGAATGTATTGCAGCGGATGAGACACAGGTGAATTCTCTGAGCGACTTCTCTTGAACATATCGGTGACACTCACAATGGATTGGGAGCATTAACCCCAAATATGGATGGTGTGATGGACCAATAGTGATACGACTAGTGAACGGAACAACCCAACCTGACTCAGATGCAGAGTGAAAGTGTCATGTTCAAGAGCAACTTGCTACCAATAAAGTTTCTTCCAGATTTCTTCCCAATTTTCCCAAGTCATTGCTGACCAGTACCTCTTTATTTTTCTCAAGCTTGAGGAGGATAACATATGATTGTTCTATAATTCGCCCTTCGGGCAATCCTGTCGCTATGTTTTAACAAGCCTAGCGATAGTGAAACTCGTTCTCGTCCATTTTGACAAGTTTGTCGCTATTCGGTTTTAACAAGTTTAACGACAAAGATAACTTGGTCCTTTTCAATTTTAGAGAGTCTGAAAGGGACAAAAAGGAAACTCCAATGATTCGTTTTCGTCATATCATCCCTTAAGTCTGAAAAGGCATAAAATAATACGAAAGGGATGAATTTTCGATAGTTTTAACGAGCTGAACAAGACAAGCACTCGATCTTTTTGTGTAATAATCCCTCAGGTGCCAAAAGATTAAAATCTAGAGGAGGGATAGCACTTCCTATAATTTTAACAAGCCAGAGAGGCTAATCGCTCGGCAATCTTTTCATATTTCGCGAGTCAGTTGGAAAGAGCTTAAAGGAGACTCTTTTTTTGAGGAACGTGTGATGATTTCGGGTAGAAGCTGATTCCAGGTAAGGTATGGAATTTTCCAATCACGACAGTGTCACAAGGATGGCTAACAGAATCACTCTTCGCAGATGTTCCTCAGAAAGGGTAAACAATCAAATGGAGGCGTATGATCGGCTAAAACAGAGTGGAGGTGATGATGAGAACACGACCAAGGCTCAAAAGCTGATGATAATGCATTCACAATGGTTATTTATCGGGGATCGGTTCATTTTTTAATGATCTTAGAGTCTGGGGAAACATTTGCTCATTGTTTATGTTTAATTTTTAACGAGCTTGAATTCCGCGTTAAAAGTCCTCGTTTCTTATGTTTAATTTTTAACGAGCTTGAATTCTGCATTAAAACTGCTCGTTGCTTATGTTTAATTTTTAACGAGCTTGAATTCCGCGTTAAAACTGCTCGTACGAGTCATATAATAAGGATATATCATCTCAGATGCCATTTTGTATGGAGCTTGCACCTTTTAAAGCTTTGCCCCAGATCCTTTCTTTATGCAAGCTAGGAAACGACCAATCCTATGAGTTTAAAGGGTTAGAGGACCTACAAATTAAAAAAAATAAATTGTCGCTCTTCACTTGCATGCAAAAATGTTTGCATGCCCTCAGGTATAATGAAAAATTTCTAGGTTACCATATAGATGCTCTTGCTTTTGCAAGATAGTTTCCATCCACACTTTAGATAGAAACACTTCCTGGCTTAGTCCATCTGGACCAGGGTGGTTCTAAATCCCAACCTCCTAAACTTAACGAGGGAATCTTATTCTGGTCTAACTCCCTTTTCCTATAAGGACGAGTGTCGGATCAGTCATTTTCCTCTGCGGAAACCTACTTTATACCTAGAGTTTCCTTGCTGAAGCAAGCCATGGTGCATGCCCCTTAGGTTTCAGTCATATCCTCCCAAATCGCTCGCGCTCATCAGGTGGATGGACTGGAGATCAATGAGACATTCCTTGCATGAAAAGACCATTTAGGGATGGCATTTGACTATTTGCTATGTGTGAACCCGGGAATGACAACTGGTCTACGAGCTTGACCACTCTGCCTTCATGCGGAAAACACATTACTCTAAAGAGTGAGGAGACAATGGCTCCCATGCAATAAATATAGTCATGCCCAAGGAGTAGATTATAATTTAAGGGTCCTTGGACCACCATCACATTCATGTGAATGGTTTTCCTTCTCAAAGTAATGGGCACATTGGGAAGGATCCCTAATGGTCAACTGGTTCCTTTGTCAAAGCCTGTTAGATTTCTCATTTCAGGCAGAAGCGATGGCGAACCAAGCGCTTTGAAAGAAGTTGAGGAAAGGATACTCATAGAAGCCCCTTCATCTATGATGGTACCAGCCATGACCATTCTGTAAGCTTGTACAATGATTCAGAATGGTACACTAGCTGGTAAATGGGGTCTGCCTAGTATATTCCGATCGAAGGAAACGACTAGGTTGCTCGGAGGTGGGACCAAATAGACGACCGGATATGACTTTGACAAACTTCCTTCCTGTGGTAAAGGAATGGCTAGACTGCCCCCAAGTTCGTTGGAGTCTATGTTTATGAAAAGAATTTGAACGGTGTCATTCTCGTTCTCTTTAGTGACGGTATCATTTGGAGATGAACCTTCTAAAGGCAAGACTGGGTCAACTGCTGCCTTGACCTTTTGACTTTCATCTAGTCAAGATTTAGAGGGCTCATTTTCAATGATATATGTTTCGGCTGACCACAATGGCGTGCCAGCCAGATTTTCAACCAGTGATGGACTTGGCAAGAGTTTCTTATATCCAAGAGGGGGTTGTAGTGGTGAAGTAGGATTGTCATCCAAAACTCTTTTAGCTTCGTATAGGAAGGGACAATGGTCGACGGTGTGATCACCTTCACATAGTTTACAAGGAAATTTGTGATTCCTTTTCTGTCCAAATACTTCACTTTCGCTGGTTGATGGTGTACTTTCAACATGATCATTAGATGTTGACGACACCAGATTATGCAAACCAGGATTCCAATCTGTTAGGATCCGAGGGATGCAAGGACAATCTCGATGATAGTGATCTCCTTTGCAAATGACACATGGAGATTTAGGTTTAGATGGTATGGTGTGAGGATTTTCGCTAGATGATGCAGGGTTTCCCCCTTTCGCTTTTGGCTCCTTCTTCTTCTTTTCCTTTTTCTCTTTCTGCTTCTTCTTCTTCTCAATTACTTAATCCTTAGCTTTACCAGCTTCACCAAGCAAAGAGGAAGGAGAAGAGGGAGAAACAGATGAAGTAGAAGGTTGGGGGGTAACTCTAGCATCATCTAGTTGTTGACTCGACTGTTCAGGAATTGCAATATTCTGAACGACAGAGGTAGAGAAGAGCCACACGGGCAAGCCAATTGTCAACCCTGCAAGTGACAATGTGGCCATATGGGGTGCACCAACATCTCCCCAAGAGGGAAAAGGACTAGGATTTCCTCCAAGGGGGAATTCTTGGTTGGTAGACTCCATTTTCCTCAATCTAAATACCAATAATGGAACTTGTGATGTTATTTCGATTAAAATAAAGTTTAGACGCTTTGACATAACTTGTTTTTTCAATTTTTAAGAGTCGAGAAAAAACAAAAGATGACTCTAGTCGCCTTCGTTTTTTAATGAGCCTGAAGTGACAAGTGCTCAGATGGACCTTTTCCTTTAAGGAGTCTGAAAAGGAACGAAAGAGACTTCTTTGGAAATCTAGGCAGAGGGATTACCAAACCAATCGCAAAACTGCAGAACAATTTTTACGGTACGGTAGTCAATCTTCCCGAATGCTATGTTTAGTGCATTGCGATCGATAGGGCAGCAGACACGGCTTCCTAAGAATAAAGGATATAGCCTATTGTGGTCTCCTAATATATACTCGACGGTACGTGGGAGCACAAGTCCATATTGGCACTTATCATCTCAAAGTGGAGGAATCACCCAACCAACAATGAAAACAACAGTTACCAGGTTTTACGACGCCAGAATACATCTCTAGCCTACACTTCTAGATGTTGTGTGCTAGGTTCCAAAGCATTTTTAGATTCATTAAATTTATTTTATAGTTGATCTTGTTTAAAAATTTGCCTTTCAAGTTCACCGTGTGATGTTTATATAATTCCTAAAATGCAGTCTAAGATGATAAACAACTGTTTAATCTTCTTTTGGCAATGAAAATCCTAGCTACTAAGGAAAGAGAACTAAGGGTCTTTCAACAAAGAGCACATAGCACAAACTAAATGTACTGTCCTAAATCAAACCAAGTAGTCTAAATGCAAATTCACATGCATGTATTTGTTTTTCAGCCTTCTTAATATATGAATGACAAGAAGAATGCTAAGTGCAAATCTGAATTATTTTCCAAAGCGACAATACTAACAAATTTATTTTCAAAATGAAGTGAAGATAAGGATGACACTTTGCGATTTCGAAATGAAAATTGTTTTCAACACTTGAAAAAATACTAATTAAAATCACATACAAGAGTAACAATACAATCGACTATCAAGAAAAATGGGATTCTCTTCTAGGACCGAAAACGACACTTACGACACTTTCAGATCAAGAAACGACAGTCTGATTACGCTACTTCTTTGTAAAAGAGAACTGAAAATGGCCCACAATACATAAAAACACTTACAGTTCTTTGCACAATGGAGGTAGAATGATGGAAGAGAAGAGAGTTTTCACAGAGACATACTGACCATAGACAGCAAAACTCCTGAATATATCTGAAAAGAGTGAAGAAAAACCAAAGTCTGAAGGTAAAATCAACCTTCTCTGACCATCGCACCTGTCACACAGGGAATCCAATATGCATCCCACTTACTGCACATGGGAAGTGCGATGCATATAGACTGCCTTGAAGAGAGGGTGCGATGGTACGAGTGCGAGATTTTATCCAGTCTTTGATCACAATTTGCAGTTCAGTTCAGGGAACTAGGGCGAGTAAGTGATGTTCAGTAAATATAAATCACAGGGGTTGATCTAAGGAGGTTACTAGAGCCACCACTAGGGCAATTAGAGTATTTGCAAATTGATTTTTCAATTTATAAACAAAATCTGGAGATAGACTGAAGCAGCATTGATCTATTTTGCACTTGCATAGCAAATGCAGTTCAAAGGCTAGCTCACTTGACTTCAGGATTCGTCTGTAAGTTTATAAAACAAACAAAATAGATCAGCAAATAATCTATTCACTCCACAGCGGAGTTGCCATTTTGTTACCAGGAATAGTCTCCACTTAGAGCTTCTATTCCCACTAAGACTGGTAGTTATCTTAGAAACAAACAAGTTAAAACTACTTTTGCTTTCCTTTATGAAAAATAGACAAGAGGGGAACAAAGGACACCAACCTTTGTCTTGCGCTTGGTTCCTTGCCTGGTTCCTTTCCTTCTAGATAGATCTTTACCACTCCTTCTTTGTCTACATAGCTTCAGAGAGCACCTATGGAATCAAAGTATCATAATACTATCGAAGAACAGAGATCTATAGTCATAAACAACACAGGACCAGATATGTATTGACCACACAAATGCATATATAATCAAACATACAAGAATGTGGAGGAAAACTTGAATAGCTTTATTAATATCAAGAATAGCAAGAGGATTACAACCAATTGTTCTAACCCAGCATCATCCCCCGGCAAGAAAGCCCTTCTTCACCTCAAGTAAAGCTTAGATTACCCAACACTATGATGTTACACCAGAAAACCAACAACACTTCTCTACAAGATACAAGATTCCAGCCTCTGGATCTCTGTGATGAGGGATCCATATATAGGTGATTGTAGGGGGGTGAGTCAGCTTCTGGGATTTTGATTAGTGTCCTCTCTCTGATATTTCTTGATTCCACTTGGAGATCGATGATCTCTTACTCATCCCTGGGCGAAATTAGAGAGGCAAGTGTCAGAGGGGAAGTTTCTGGAAGATTATATGATCCTCCACCTCACAAACTGTCTCTACCATTTTTCCATTCTCACCCATCGCACCCTATAGAGGGGTCATCCAATATGCATCGCACCTTTTACACTGGGAAGGTAGTATGCATCACACCCCTGCATTGGACATTTTGTATGGTCTAGTTTTGACCAGTTCTGAGCAGTTTTCTCTCGAGAACTTCTGGGAGATGATGTAATCAGCTGACCTTGTTCCTTTAGGTAGTGAAGCAACACTTTTAGGGACTTAGGAGCCCTCAGTTTATGGACATTTATGATTGGGGTGGCAGTGCCCAAAAATTTCTATAACAATTGGTAGAGTTCTCTTATAACAAAGGATACCAGGAGTCACTAAACATGAGTTTGTTTTAGCCATTGTATGGGGAGACTTGCAATACTCCCATCAATTGGAGAGATACAGTTAGTGTTGGTTGTACCAAACATGTTGGCTAAAATGGAGTGGTAAATGCACATAATTAAGAAGAATTTGAAAGCAACAAAAGAGAGGCAGAAGAGCTATGCCGATTGTAATAGGGTTTTCAAGGAATTTCAGTTAGGGAACAAGTGTACTTGCACGTCAAACTTGAAGAAGACCTCCTTGCAGATTGGCCATGTGCCAAGTTTCCACCCTAGTTTTTTGGTCCTTTCAAGATTACTAAGAGGATTAAGCCACTAGAATATCGAATTTTAATACCTTTGAAAGTGAAGCCCATGATTTTTTCCATGTGTCATTGCTTCAGAAGTACGTTAAAGATGTTGATCATCTGAATGACTGGTTTGTATTGCAGGTAGAGCGAGAAGGAGAATTCTAGTAGGAACTACAGTGCATTTTGTAGAGAAATATGTTCATGCTCCAAAACCAAGAAATTGAGCAGGTTAAAGTGCAATAGGATCACTTTGGTCCTGATGAAGCTACATGGGAGATAGCAGATTAGATGCAGGCTATGTATCCTTCCTTATTCATTGGTTGAAAAACATTTTTGGTATATGTATTTGGTATATGTTTTTGGTACATGTTTTGGTGATTTTTAGTATATGTACATATGTATATGGATGTAAATACCATCATGAGCTATGTTATAAAGCTCCAATAAGAGGTATGGGTTCCATATCATTGTGATGTATACTTGTTATGTTTTCATGTTGGTTTTCTTCTCAATAAAATGATCATTGTAAATACTGCAACGAGCTAAGTTATAAATCTCCATGGGCAATATGTTTTTCTTACACCAACCTTATTGGTTGTAGGTGTTGTTGAATAACGATGATGGTGTTCCTATGGGGGAGGGTTCTATAACAACCCTGATGGAAATTCCATGTAATAAAAGTTAATAAAGGAAAAATAATAACCATGATTGACAGGACACTTACTCCACACCAAATGTTGGTAAAAACATAGTGATGAGGATCACCAATAATCGATTAATGGCTAAGTAAATTGGTAAAGGTAATGATAAAGGCTTTGGAAAGGAAAAGTGAAAATTTGGCACATTTATTTATGAAAATAATGGAAATTGGGAGAAAAGGGAGGTGAAAGGTCACAAGTTTCATTTGTGGAGGAAAATGAAGGAAAATGATGGAAAATGAAGAAAATAGAGGACTCATTAATAAAAATGTTTTTGAGGATGAGATCACAAACTTGTTTTAGTTCATTTTTGGAGCTCTCTCTCTCTATTTTTTCTCTTATACTTTTTGACAGTTATAATTTCTTGGAGCACTCTTGGAGGAGTGGCATACATATATTTTTGGAGCAAGAAGATAAACGAAGAGTAGGAAAGAGCAAGAGGACATTAGGATCAACAAATACATTGGGATGTTCTTGTAGGTATTGAGTTCCATCTATTTTTTCCTCAGTAGTTATGGCATGCATGGCATATGCATGTGGTTCATTGGTGATGATCTATCATTGGCATGGAGAATTTCCTAGATTGATAGTTGATTTTCCTAGCCTTGCCATTTCTTGGATGCCCTGGTTGGACAAACTCTTTGGAAGCCCTACAAGATCTTGGGTTGATTTATTAGTCCTAGAAGCCATAGCTGGAAAAATGCTCTAGAAGTCCTTTGTGGGTTGAGTTACTACTCTTGGAATCCCTGATTGGCCAAATGCTTTGGAAGCTCTGAGTAAGCTGTAGGTTTAGTTACTAGTCCTAGAAGCCTTGACTTGAGCAATGCTCTAGAGCCTTGGAAGGCTTCAGTAGAGATTGATTTTTTTATGGTTTTTCCATGTCTAACCATGAGGTGGAATCACTATTTAATGGGTTGAGGTGATTTGGCCTCTAGAAGCCATGGATGGTTTTAATGGATGTGTTTTATGAGGTTTGACATTCATACTTGGAATATGGCACAAGGGTGACTAGCTAAAGAGAGATTTGGCTCAGCCATGTGCGATCATGTGGTTTGTAAAAGTCCCACAATTGGTTGGACTTTGTATCATTAATATGAGGTTATTTCTACTTATCGCTTCATCAATATTTTATCGGTTTATATGTCGATGATATGGCTTTGATTTCCTTGGCATTTATATTTCTATTATGATGGTTATGAATATGTATTATCACAATGGGGATGTATGGATTTAATCATGTTTCTACTTGTAAATGAATCAATGATGTATCTATGGCCTAATGGATGAGACTACAAATCACGTGTTGAGGCATCAATGCTTCTTAGTAATTTTCAGATTAGTATGAGACCCCTATGCTTAGGTTTGTAGTTTAAGCCTATTCATTACATAGTTGTGACATGTTTGACAAAATGTCTACTTGTTCAAGTAACTAAATTTTCCTTATTCTATTGTTATCTTTCACTTCTGAAAATGTCATAGAGTTTTGAGCAATGACCTAGGCTCTAGACCTGAAAACGTGTCTTGAATCCCAAAGACGTAGACACAACAGTGGGAAAAAACATCCCTAGATGCATGCATACCCAGGATGTGGGAGCATCTAGATCCTCCTGGATGCATGCTTTTCCATATCAAGAGAGCTTCATGGGGCTTAATGGTAAAAAAACTAAGTGGTACCCACGGGCTGGTTATATGAGATTTTGGATCACTCCTAACAGTATTTTTGCTGATGAGGATGGTTTGTATGGTGTGTTTCGATAGTTCCACTTCCTTAGGGTGACTTAGGTGGTTGAATCGTATCATGGTAACTTCTCTGGTTGGTTGGTTAGTTGGTAGATGTGGGAGGGGGGTGTTACAGAGTGGTACCAATGAATGATTGACCCCTCAGACTACATGGGTTATTTATTGATCATGCATTCATGTTAGTTGCATATGTGTTTCTTGTGCTATGAGACCATCTTCTTGCTGCATTTCTATGGCATGGGTTATTGTTGCAATGAGCTCACCATGGGAAGTTAGTGGTTTTGTTGTGGAGTGTGTCGTCATGAGTGTATGGTTGATTATGCATTGCTTATTCACATTAGTATTCACATGTGGTCAAGTGTATAATGATGTGGTGGTTTTTTTCGTGCATGAGGTCATGGTATGTGTAGTTGATATGGTCATGCATTGATGAATGGAATCTAGCTAGAAGGATTGGTAAATGGTTATATGCTTATGTGTTATATTTCTATATGTTTTCCTAATTATGTTATGCATGTATTGCGTCGATTGGTTGATCTTGTAGATGAGGTATCATCCGCGAATTATTGTAAGTATCGTTGGTTTATGGTGATTTGTTTTAGCTGACATGATATACCTTACAGGAATAATATCAAAGATGACTAGAGAGATTGTAGACTATCGTTCTCGAGATTATTCGTATGGATCAGATGAGAAGCATGGTGTTGGTCATTATTCTGATATGGAAGATACACTAATAACCCTAAAGGAATAAATAAGGATTTGTAAGGCATACAATGATATAATCATATAGGCACAGGAGAAATAAGTAGAGGTAAATGTAATGATACTTCATAGTTTATCAGAATTATAGCAACAGGGACCACTTCGGATCAGCCATGGGTAGGAGGATAAAAATAATGGGGCATATGGTAGTAGGTCTTGTTAGCCTTGTTAGCAAATGGCCCAAAAATGGATCCAAATATGCCCCAAAGTCTCCAAATTTTCTTAAAATCATGCCAAGAATAAAGACCATCGCATGCCACAAGCCCTTGGAAAGGCGGAAATATACTATTGGGAGGCTGAAAACACTCAAAATCAGTGAAAAACCAAGTATTGGGGGCATACAGAGTCAAAGGACAATAGTTGTTAGATCTAGCTAATCAACGACCCAGATCTAAGCAGCAAATCACAATCAGCGGATTTGATCGATGAGCAGTGGCAATCGGTGCAAAACATCACCGACCAGTGACCTTCGATGATCGAATCAGCGGGTTGCATTAGCAGAGGAAAATCGGCATAGGCAATATGGAATGAGCAATGGTGATTAGCGATGCAATGTGGAATGCTGCTCAAGCGCACAGATTGACACGCACATCACATCGCAAAATCACTATCGGAAGTACAAGGAGCATGCTAAGTAAGGGCCCTGGGCATAAGTGATAAGCAATTTTAATCACATCGAATCGTTATATCATAGTGGAGCAGAACCAAGGGGTAGAGCCTTTACACCTTCATATGTGCGATGCGATGATGTGGACCCGATAGTATTCTAAATATTATTTGATAATATTTGAGGTCCGTAGAAAGTCCAGTTTCAATGCATTTTTGTGTATTTTCATTATATAACGAAATACAAAGGGAGACTTGGGCACTGAGGATGGGATATGTCCCTGACCCAAAAGGGTCTATTAAGGTGGTTGAATTCCATTCCAAGTCTGATAAAGTGGGATTTTCACATTTTAATGTATTTCCCAATAGAAAGGGAAAATATTGGCTTATTGGGGCCTGACCCAGGTTTAGAAATGTTTAGCCAAACTAATCCCAAAACTACTCGCCCTTTTGGAAATAGCTCGCAGAGCATGGACTGAGGTCTCACCCAAAGTAGTATTGGAGGGTGCTGGAACTAGGTTTATACACCCTAGAGATATCTTGATGATGTTTGGAAGTTTGTGAAACGATCCTATGAGTTGCACTACCCCCATGCAACCATTTTTTCAAAGTATCTACCTTCTCGAGAATATGAGCGCAAGACCAATTTATCCTTATGGTGCTTTACACTATTATAGATCATAAGTTAGTTAAGACTGTGAAATGCTTTAGTTACCAGTTAACATAACATACATATGCATAATCATAAACCATAAATAGATGCATGAACCAGAATATAGAATAGATACATGATATTTCAAAATCAACATTTATTAATGTCTTGTTCTAGTTACAATCCACTTCCTACCCTGCGTAGACAGCTGTAGGGGTCTGAACGCACGGCTACAGAATCTACTAGGCCTCCACGCACACAACTTCGGAGCCTCTATCTCCTATTACAACCAAAACCTTCATACGTAGAGACTCAGATATAATATCACCTTCAGACACCCATATCACTTCTTGCCTTCCCCAAAAATTGACTTTTACACTTAGAACCTTGCTCTTATTTATACATTCTGATGGTCCATGGACCATGGGTAGGCCAACACCTTCTAGATTAATTTGCAATATTTCAGGGTGGACTATCCTTAGACTTGACCCATTATAATTCACACTCTATGCACTTCATAGAGCTTTTACAATACCAATACCGAAAAATCTGGGCTTTAAGCTCCAAAACCATTATGCGGGGTATATGCTACCCAACAGGCCCCAAACACAACCATCGTGATTCGTCTCGAGTCACTTGGATGACATGGCGATCTTCACTCAGAATCCATCCAACAACCTCTACACTTCGTGGATGTCAACCACACATTACTCTACTATCTACTGTATCAATTATATGCAATGTTCTGATGCATCGTTGTTAGCAGCGTCCTCTGGCCTTTTTGCATACGTGTCCTGCATCTGTGTCAGTTTTCTTTCTATCATGATAGTGACCATGAACACTTCCTCAAGCCAAGGTTGGATGCATGCTTTAAGCCAAGCTTCTTTCTACCATGTGGCGTCCACCAATTCTTTCAGATCCTGGACCTACCTTATATAGGCCAATTGCTGGGTGAGGGTGACCGTCTGCATGGTTCCCCACACATCGTCATAAGCCTGCTGCAATTGCTATGCTTCTGTCTCTAACTGTCGTAGCATTGGGTCCTCCTGGAGTGAGGTGAGAATTAAGAGGGTCTAGTCAAACAAGCCAGTGCAATCTTGTACAACATGCTCTATCTCTTTCAACCCTGATTGAATGGCTTGGTGGCACTGCCCTCTGACTTCTGGGGTTATAGAGGACTGCACATTCAATTGTAGCTCTTCTATTTGCAAGTTTAGCTCTGGCTACTCCTTCACAGCCTCTTCCTAGGTCTTGCAAACTCCAACTGTTGTTTGGCAAATCTTTTATACTATGGGGAGTTCTTCTAGTATGGCCAACTCCGCAATACTACTACAGGCTTCCTCCACTGCCTATTCTACTTCCTAGTATTGGGGAACCATGCTATCACACTTTAGGCTGAGATATTCTAATTCTGCCTTCTGCTCAGACAAGACTTGGAGGGAATGACCCTCCCTAGCAAAAATCTAAGTAGTTACCCCATTCTATAGCTGGTGTAAAGTTTCTCTGGGAACGATAGCCAAATTCAACCCACAATCCATTATGTCACCTTCAGCTACTTCTAAGATGACTCCTTCTGGTTACACCGAAGTGTTCATTATGTGTGCGTGCAACATCTGTTCAGCCTCAATTATACCTTCTGCAAGGTGTCATGTCATCATTCCTGAGGGTTGCACCTGTAATGCCTGTAACTGTGCTCTGAGCGCCCCCAACACAGTCATCTACTATGTCACTAATTTTGCTAGAGCATCCTTGTCAATAAGGGTTCCTCCCATGGTCTTTGTTGTCTTTGTCCTTTTCCATGCGGAAGGCTGCTCCTGGATGCACAGCCTCTTGAGTTGGGTCACATTTGTCCTAAGGTTTGTGCATTCCTTTGTCTCCATCTCCCTCTGTATATCCTGCTCCATGGGAATTTCTTGGCCTTCCTCAGCCTCCTCAACAAGCGTGGTTATGTTTGTGTCATTTGCTCTAGTGCGGCTACCTCAGCTGTCGTCTGCCGCATGGCCGCTTCCTATTCCTGACACTTTCTTTCCACTAGCTTCACGATGTGTAGCTTGGTTTCCTTCTTCTTCTGTTGTGTTGTGATTTTTTACAATTCTGCCAAGTCTGGGGCACTCCACTCCAGAGACCATGATGGAATTTCTTTAAAGATTACATCATCTATGGTAATGAATGGCAGCTTTCCCCATGCTCGAGCTAGATCCTTGCGTGCCTAGATATACAAGTTATACATATCTACCTTGAATTATGCCACACTCTGTAAAGTATTATATATCATTGGGGACAAGCGCAACCTATGGTTGATCAATGTTCATAAACTTGACTCTACAAATGTCCAAAATACCTTTATCTCCTAGATCCTCGCCATGTCTTTAGTCACCCAGAGTGAGGTATACCTCATGGCCTTAGGGACATTCTAA
Source organism: Pinus taeda (assembly GCA_000404065.3). Lineage (NCBI taxonomy): Eukaryota > Viridiplantae > Streptophyta > Pinopsida > Pinales > Pinaceae > Pinus > Pinus taeda. The sequence continues at coordinate 382,350 of APFE031041705.1, forward strand.
TTCATGGCGGGAAACTGGTTGTCTGCTGGCAGCTCCCTGGAAATGAAAAAGATGGATAAGAGAACACACACGCAGTGGAAGGTCTTACCCTGGTCCTATGATTCCCTGCAATTCGTCAAAAACTCATCACAGAGAAGCTATGCCCAATTGAACTGGACCCCTTCTACACACTGCTCTAGCAACCCAATTACAAATGTTGGCACTTCGTCTACATGACATTTCGTCATGAGCTTGCTGGCTAGCAGCTCGGTGGAAATGCACACATCTCAGTCCTTAATACTTGCTATTACGTACCCTTTCTTCTGTTTCTCTAGCTTATATTTGGCCTTCATAATGTCTGCAAGGCCCAAGTCACTACTCTTTCCAGCGATGTCTACAGGATTGCTTCCTCTAATCAGTAGCCACAAAATTCAGTGGATTATGTCAG
>APFE031041705.1:386928-407020 GCA_000404065.3 Pinus taeda
TTTCTGAAGGTCATCTTGTAGCTACCTAATTCCTATACTCAAGTCCTCATGTCCTGTTCCTACTGCGGGAGCCATGGTACGGGGATTCTTCTCTAGTCTCGTGGTCCCTTCTCTTATTGTCACTATTGGGTTCATTTCCATGCTCTAGGTTTTGTTTATGGTCATATATGCTAATCGAACCATGGGCATGCGTAGCTCCTAATCCATTCGTCCCTCCTGGTAAACTATCTTCATGATCCCGCATAGCCTTGTTAATGCTCCACCGTGGGGTATTTACAGTGTGAGTCGTTCTCTCTACTGCTGCATTGGTCCCTAACTTTTGACCCTTAGCCTGGGTTATCCCTGCCTAGCATGAAACTGCACCCATCGACATAGGTGGGCATATAAACGGCTTTGCCCTGGCTGCCTAGCTCATTTTGGATGTCGGGAACTTTCAAACCATAAGTTCATCCTTCTTCTGCATTCATGCCAGCTCCCAATGTTCTTTTGGTGTGTCTACCACCATTGTGCGAGCGTCACATGCAATGCTCAATCCTTCACCTCATGTCGTTGCTGTGTTGGTACTGACCTTCCCACTTTGTCTAAGAGTTCATCCCCACTAATGTTCCCTTTATATGTTGGCAGTTCCCTAGCTTTGGTCATCACGTACTGCAATGATCTAATCATAATGTTACAATTTAGCATTGAGACTCCGTGCAACTAGTTCTACCAGTGTTCTATTTCTTCGTCTGAATCCAAAGTGCAGGAACTGTTGCACTCCCATGAGATTCTCCCATCTTTGGTTTGGTTTACCCTATCCTAGTCTTGTGCTATTATTTGGTAAATGCAATCTAGCTCATCGTCGTTGTCATGTCAGTGCACAGGTTTAGTGTACCGCACTTCTTCAGTTGGATCCAGTGGCACTACTATGTGTAGAGATTTTTTCTTGAAAGTCATATTTCGCTTCTTCAGGTTGATGACCACATTCATATCTGTAGCGCAATCTATCCCTAACAATGCAGTGTAAGGGTTATTGTCATCCACAATTTCTATTACCTCAAAGTTCGTTTGCGTACTCACACCTTCAATATCCACTGTTACCCCTTGCAGTCTTCCCATGGGTGTGATCTTTTGTTGGTTAGCCATTGGTAATTGAATAGGAGACCACTATAGCATGGGCCGACCCATTCATTCCCAAGTATAATTCGGTAACGTGTTCACATCCAAACACAGGTCGAGGACTACCTGATCCATCTCATATTTGTCAATTGCGTCGTTAACCACATTTCCATCCTAGTGCACAGAGCATGCTTCCCCATCTTTCGAACTATGTGGGGACCCCCTGATCCTGCGCACCTAGTGATTAGTTCTTGGATTCCCTTAAATACATTATTGTCTTGTAGCAGCTTCACGCATGTCTCTAAATAGGTAGTAAACATAGACAGATCCATTCCCGGTTCTGGTTGATCCTTACTACCTAAGGTAGAGGCCTCCTTGAAGCCCTTCGTAGCTTCTGTAATCGTTTCCTTAAAGTGTTCCAATTTAGGCTAAGATTCTTTCATAGGGGCCTTGAAAATAGTGAGAAGTTTCCACAGTTGGCCACGGAGAAACTACGACAGCAGAAATGTTCAGCCAAACTAATGATGCATAGCAGCCCAGCTTATCGAATGCAGACAAAAGCGTGAGGCCTTGATCCAGCTGCAACAATCATTTAGGGGGGATTTCAAGGGCGAGGTCATGGAGGATGAAGAACTGGACCCAAACGAGGGTGTAGATAGTTAATTAGCTATAATTTCAGTAGACATGGTCACTACAAGTGCGATTATATGAATCTGACTAGGATATGTTGTCTGTATTGTTATCAGTTTGATCATGAAGCAATAGATTGTTCAATGTTGATTGTGTAGATGCGTGAGAAAGGGGTACTACACCCTAGTCCAAATCAAAATATCCAAATGATGAGGTTTGAACCATGCAAAGAAGACCCCAACATGAATATGGTGCTTAGAAGAGGAGCGACTGTAGGGGAAGATAAGGGAAAGCAACCCGACGATGATACATGGGTTTGCAAGGCCCTTATGAAGGAATCTGAGCCTGAATTGAAACACATGAAGGAAATGGTTACAAAAGCTACGAAGGGCTTCAAGGATGCCTCTACCTCAGGTAGTAAGGATCAACCAGATTCGGGAATGGTTCCGTCTATGCTTACTGCCTTCTTAGAGACATGCATGAAGCTGCTATAGGATGATAAGGAAATTAAGGGACTCCAAGAGCTGATCACTAGGTGCTCAGGATCAGGGGAACCACACGTAGTTTGAAAGATGGGGACACATGCTCTACACACTAGAAGGAAAATGTAGTTAATGACAAAAATTAGTGAATATGAGATGGATCAGGCAGTCCTCAACATGGGTTCGGACGCGAGTGTGTTACCAAAATAGACTTGGGAACAAATGGGCTGGCCCATGCTACAGTGGTCTCCCATTCAATTATAGATGGCTAACCAACAAAATATTGTGCCCATGGGAAGACTACAAGGGGTAACAGTGGATATTGAAAGTGCGAGTATGCAGACGGACTTTGAGGTAATAGAGATTGTGGATGACAGTAACCCTTACCCCATGTTGTTAGGGATATATTGGGCTACGGATATGAATGGGGTCATCAACTTGAAGAAGTGAAAGATGACTTTCGAGAAAAATTCCCTACATATAGTAGTGTCACTGGATCTAGCTGAAGGAGTGCACTACGTTGAACCCGTGTGCAAAGATGACAATGATAGAGTTACCCTCCTACATTCCCCCATAGAAAGGGACAACCGAGATACCAAAAGACGTGGAGGCCACGAAGAGTGCACTCCAAACACCGCATCTTCTAGATGATATCAGGTTTGACAGTCTGCCGCTGGGATAGGTATTGAATATAAAATTCAGAGACTTGGACCTTGCAGATAGTGAGAAGTTCCCATAGTTGGCTACAGAAAAACTACGACAACAGAAATGGTTGTGAGGTGTGGAGAAGGCAGGGTTACTTCATCTGCGGTGGATACCCCACTACCACCATGCACCTATCACAATATTTGTCATCCGGCAGCTACTATGTCTAGTATATAATAGATATTAGTGGATGGAAGAGCTGATTCTCATCACGACTAATTTAATTCACCGAATTTTGTAGTTGCCGATTAAAGGAAGCAATCTCGTAGACATCACTGGAAAGAGTAGTGACTTGGGCCCTTTCAGCAACCATCCGTGGAGTGCGAACTAAGGTCTCACCCAAGGTAGTACGGGAGGGTGCCAGAACCAGGTTTCCACACCCTGGGGATATCTTGATGATGTTTGGAAGTTTGCAAACCGATCCTACAAGTTGCGCTACCCCCATGGAACCATCTGTTCAGAGTAGCTACCTTCGCGGGAATACGAGCACAAGAGCAATTTACCCTTATGGTGCTTAATATTATTATAGATATTAAATTACTTAAGGCTACATAATGCTTCAATTACCAGTTAACATAATAGACATAGGCATAATCATAAACCATAAATAGACGCATCAACCAGAATATAGAACAGATACAAGATATTTTAAAATCAACTTTTATTAATGTCTTTATCTAGCTACAATCCACTTCCTACCCTGCGCACAGAGCTGCAGGGGTCTGTGCACACTGTTGCGGACTCTACTAGGCCTCCGTGCACACAACTATGGAGCCTCTATCTACTATTACAACCCAAAACTTTAGACTTATAGACTCAAACCTAATATCACCTTCAGAGATCCATATCACTTCTTGCCTTCCCCAAAAACTGCCTTTTACACTTAGAACCATGCTCTTATTTATACATTCACATGGTTCGCAAACCATGGGTAGGTAGAAACCTTATAGATTAATTTTCAATATTTTAGGGTAGACTACCCTTAGACTTTACCCATTACAATTCAAACACTGCACACTTCACGGAGCTTTTACAATACCAATGCCCAAAAATGTGGGCTTCAAGCCGCAAAATCGTTATGTGGGGGACTCACTGCCCAACAAAAAATCACAAAACTAGCATGATTTCGAGAGACCCAAAGGCAATAAGTGGTTTAGGCTGAGCTCTACTTGATGCCATACAATGGCTGCCACATGTCCAGGATGAGGAGAGAGAAAACCACCCACATCGGGCGGTTAACTCTAGTACAAAAGAGCTGCCCGAAATGGATCACAATTGTTGGATCTAGAACTGCTAGATCAATGGTGGAGATGTGATGTCACTACAAAGGCATACCCAATAGGAAGATAGGCCATGATTAAGGACTTTTGAAGTATGGAAGAATAGATCTTGGTGGGATTTTTATAGTGTTGCTGTGTTTAACAGAAAAAATATCATTCTCGATATTTAAAGGGAAACAGAGACTGAAAAGGTAATAATAATGGCCACAACATGTGTAGCTCATCCCAAACCGATAAAGAATTCATGGAGCAGCACAACACAACACATCATGATGCAACCTGAAACAAACAATCATGGAGTAGACAGCTCTCAACGAAAAACAACAAAACTGATTGTGGGGCATCTCTAGCATAAGGGAACTCTCACACAGAACAACAAACTACCCCAATATGGTTACTCTTCTGTCAGAAGAAGAAACCTTCAAGCCCACTCTTGCCTAGTCAGGGCATCAACCAGTCAACAAGAACAGAAAGGATAGACTAAGACCTCTTGAGCCTCAGAAGGCTCGAGAGAATTGTAAACAGCTAAGAATATCTGAAAGGAAAATGTAATAAGGCTTCAACTTCTGGAGATTGTAGATACTCTATTCCTTACAACTTTTCATCTTCATTCGAGTAATACAAGCTTATTTTGCTATTACATGTTCAATATCCATTTCTCTTCTATTCTAAGCTTGCACTTGGATAAGTCTATTCATGATTTCTTCTGTGTGTAATGGCAGATAACTGTTATATTATCTCTACATTGATAAATTGGATTTTCCATTGAATAGGTTATTCATGTTTTCTTCTGTGTGTAATGCCAGACAACTGTCATCTTATCTTTGCATTGATAAATTAGATTTTCAAGCTTCATTACTTCCTATAGCTAGCCATTCATATATGTTTATGTACGCATCTGTTGGTATAGTCAATATTCTCCATCTATCCATTGAATTTATAAACTATTGAGCATTAGTGGTCTAAAGCCTTGTCAAGCTGAGGGTGTTCATGCATATCTGGAGTGAAAATCGAGTTGAGGTGGTTATCTGTCTTGATCCAAACCTTCATCCATTCCAATATTGAAGATTATATGTTACCAAGCATCTACGAGCTACAATCTAGGAGAGTTTCTTGGAGTGATAACATAATTGGCACCGTTGTCGGAGAGAGGAAACTAAAGTTGAGCTTCCTTGGGAAATGACAAAGATCCAACTTTGATGATAGACAAAGTCTGGGCACTTTTTTGGTTGTAATCATCTATCTGGTGACTCTACCAGAGGCTCAACCTCTTGGCAACTCAACTTCATAGTTCTGGCTGAGTTTGTAAGGCACACTAGGAGAAATCCTCATAAGCCACAAGTTGACCTAGTGCCTGACCCTGAAAAGATCATCAAAGAAAGAAAGGTATTGCAGAAAGCAGCATTAGGTTTAGGTAAGCCTAAACAATATTCTATATGTCTTCAAGAAGATCCTACAATAGAACAAATATACGTTAAGAGTATAGCATCTAATGCTAGAAGTGAAGAAAAAATATCAGAAATTCATAAAGCTCCTTATTCTTTAGGTTCTCCTTTTGTTGTAAGCCCAAAGGAAACCTCACCTCCTATCCATCATAGTCCTTTAGTCTTGTCAATCGCTCCTCAGCCCTCTGACATTCAAACTTCTAGTAGCCTTATAACCATCACAGCTATGGCAGGACCACAAGCACCTACCAAAATGGAAAGAATCATAGCTGCTAGGTATAGACCTCTAATACTCTCCACTTCTTTGAATGTCATGCCTACTAGAGAATATCAAAAGTGTATACCTAATTTCACTAGGACTAAAGGTATTACAACTAGAGAACATCTTGAATCATTCTATAGCTATGCTGATAAGTTGGACATTAGTGAAGTTGATTTCTGGATGAGAGTCTTTGTCCAGAGTGTACATGGAGAGGCTAGGAAATGGTTCAGAGAACTAACCCCAAGATCTTTAGTAGATATTGAGGCCTTAGATGATGCATTCCTAAAGCAATGGGGGGATAAGAAGAGTCCCATTTACTACCACATTGAGTTTGGGAACTTAAAGAGGGAAAATGGTGAGTTGTTGTTTGATTTTAATAAGAGGTTTAACCACATGTACAAAAAGATAACAGTTGAAGTGAAACCCACCACTACCTTTGCTAGACTCATCTATGCCGGTGCCTTTGATTCTGACTTATGTTCATTGTTGAGGGAGAGGCAATGTGCTTCTTTGGCTGATGTATAGGATGTTTCCTTGGAAGTAGAATCAAACATCATGGCTACTAAGAAGCTCAAGGGAAATGCTGGTAGAAGAAGACAAAGGGGCGAGCCTTCATCATCCTCTGATCCCAAGATAGATAAAATGGCCAAGATGATAGAGTCATTAGACTCTGAGATATCCAAATTAAAAGTTGAGCAATTCTCTGGGAAAGGAAGAGTTCCTAACACCTTTGATCCTCCAAATCCAAATCCATATAGGAGAGAAAATGAGCAATTACAAATTTTGCAAAGAATAAAAGATGCCAATGAAGACCAAAGGGTGAGGACCCCTTTCCAAAATGCGGTCATAAAATAAGAGTAGTTTGATGAAGATGATGAGATCCATTGTATGGAAGACAAAGGTAGTGGCCCTTTTTTGAGCTTAGCTACCTATGGAAGGTCATTATTCAATGACCAGATTAGCTAAGAGTGGGATGGTGAAACTGTTCTACAAACTGAAGATCAACAAAGATATAATTTGAGGTCAAAGATGAATAATGCCAAGGAAACTCCTATTCAAAGAGCTTTTGTCCCTGTAGTACAACAAGCTAATAAGCAGAAGAAACTGGCAGTTAATCCCATCATCCTCAAAGCTCCAGCTCACGAGGTAAAAGGCCTTGACAAGTCTCCTCCTCCTTTCAATTTTCAATCAAAAATTTAGAAGCAAATAATACCTATGCCTCTGATTGAACTAGTTAAGAATGAGTCATTCAAGAAATCTATCCTTGAGGCTCTTGAGCCTAAAGCCATCCAAGCCTCCACTAATTATGTAAATCTACAAGATGACCAACCAGTTGTTATTCTTATCCCAATGATTAAAAATTGTGAAGACATCTCCCCATCATTCTATTTTTCTCTGTGTATTCATGATAAAATCCTTCACAATTTCCTTTTGGACATTGGAGCCAACCATAATCTAATGCCCAATGCTGTCATGGACAAATTGGGTCTTGACATTACCAAGCCTAACCATGACTTGTTTTCTTTTCACTTTGGAAAAGTGGAATTCATAGGACTAATCAAGGACCTAGACATCACTTTGTCTCAGCTGCCCATGAAGAGCATGATGATGGATATTTTGGTGGCAGATGTACCCCCCATGTTTGGCATGTTGTTTTCGAGAGGCTGGATCGAGAAATTAGGTGGAACATTGCAAAATGATCTGTCCTATGCTACTGTCCCAGTTTTTGGAGGTGAATATAGGAGACTGTACAGAGAGGCTCAGCTAACTTATATAATGAGTGATGGAAGGAATCCCATTAATCATCCCATCTATGCTGTTGGCATTGATTTTGGAGTTGATTTTCTTCAAATTGAAGAATCTCAACTAGCCTCTATGGAGCTTAAAATCCAGTTTTACAAATCATAGAGGAAGAAGGCCCACAGATCTGGGACATGTTCTTTGAATGAGCTTGCTCTAAAGAAGTTGCAGGTGCAGTTGTAGTCCTTGTGTCCCCCACACAGGAATGCATTGATTCATCTTTTATATCAACTTTTCAGGTGAAAAAAACCTTCCAAGCAAAACATCCAAGGCTGAAAGCATATAGAGATGAGGTGAAACATAGACCATCTTTGCCTGATAATGTCTCTCATGAATTTGCTAATATGCACATTGACCAAGAAAAAGAAGCCTTTAACATAAAGGCAAAAAGGGTCAATTTTCAGTTTGGTTACAGTGTTCTCAAAAGGGATGCATTAAAGGAAGGAGCAGATGTTTTTGATGGCCCAGCCAATGGATTGTTCTTCAAATTTTAATTCAGTTAAGGCTTTAAAGCCTTGGTATTTTAAATATGTTTTTCCCAGTTTTTATTTTCATTGCAAAATAGACTCCATTCCCAATGGAACACTAGAAGGAAGATTTGATTTTGTTTTTATAGGAAATGCATTGTTCTGTAATTCTTGAAACCTCACAGGGAGGATTTCATCCCTAGAAGGAGCCAATGTTAGCCTTGTTGGAAAATGGCCCAAAAATGGATCCAAATATGCCCCAAAGTCTCCAAAGTTTCTTAAAATCATGCCAAGGATAAAGACCATCACATGCCAAGAGCCCTTGGAAGGGAAAAAATGCACTATTAGGACGCTGAAAACACTCAAAATTAGTGAAAAACCAAGTATTGGGAGCATACACAGTCAAAGCACATGAGCCATTAGATCTGGCCAATCAACGGCCTAGATCTAAGCAACAAATCACAATCGAAGAATCTAATCGGTGGGCAGTGGCAATCAGCACAAGACACCACCGATTAGTGATCTCCAATGGTCGGATCAGTGGAGGCAAATCGACACAGACAGTATGGAATGAGTGATGGCAATCAACGATGTAATGTGGTTCGTCGATCAAGCGCATAGATCAATGGCCCACATCACATCACAAAATCGCTATTGGAAGTAAAAGGAGTGTGCTAAGTAAGGGCCCTGGGCATGAGCGATAAGTGACTGTGATCATATCCCATCGATATATCATAGTGGGGCAGCACCAAGGGGCATAACCTGTACACTTTCATAAGTGCGATGTGATGATGCATACCCAACAGTATTCTAAATATTATCTGATAATATTTGAGGTCTGCAGAAAGTCCAATTTCAATGCATTTTTGTGTATTTTCATTATATAATGAAATATAAAGGGAGCCTTGCGCAATGACGATGCGATAGGTCCCGGACCCGAAAGGGTTTATTAAGACAGTTGAACACCATTTCAAGTCCAATAAAGTAGGATTTTCACATTTTAATGTATTTTCCAATATAAATGGAAAATTACAAAATTGACAGGATTTCGGGAGAGCCAAAGGCGATAAGTGGTTTAAGCCAAGCTCTGCCCGATGCCATACAACGGTCGCCATGTGTCCAGGATGAGGAGAGAGAAAACCACCCTCATTGGGTGGTTAACTCCAGTATAGAAGAGCCGCGTGAAATGGATCACAACCATTTTATCTAGAACTCCCAGATGAATGGTGGAGATGTGATATCACTACAAAGGTGGACCCAATAGGGAGATAGGTCATGATTAAGGACTTTTCAAGTCCGGAAGAATAAAGCTTGGCGGGATTTTTACAGTGTTGCTGTGTTTTTCTATGTTTGATAGAAAAATAGTTATTCTAAATATTTAAAGGGAAACAGAGACCGGAAATGGAATAATAATGGCCACAGCATGCGCAACTCATCCCAAACTGACAAAGTAGTCATGGAGTAGCACAACACAGAACAACACGATGCAACCCGAAACAAACAACCATGGAGCAGATAGCACTCAGCTAAAAAAAATAGAACGGATTATGGGGCATCTCTAGCATGAGAGAGCTCTCAGATGGTGCATCAAAATACCCCAATACGGTTACTCTTTTGTCAGAAGAAGAAACCTCTAAGCCCACTCTTGCCTAGCCAAGGCATCAGTTAGTCAACAAGATAAAAAGGATAGATTAAGACCTCTCAAGCCTCAGAAGGCTCGACAACATTGTAAAGATCTATAAATATCTGAAAGCAAAATGTAATAAGGGTTCAACTTCTGGAGATTTTAGATACACTGTTCCTTGCAACTTCTCATCTTCATTCCAATAATACAAGCTTATTTTGGTGTTACATGTTCAATATCCATTTCTCTTCTATTCTAAGCTTGCACTTGGATAAGTCTATTCATGATTTATTTTGTTTCTAATGCCAGATAACTGTCATCTTATCTCTGCATTGATAAATTGGATTTGCCATTGAATAGGTTATTCATGTTTTCTTCTTTGTCTAATGCCAGATAATTGTCATCTTCTCTCTGTGTTGATAAATTAGATTTGCAAGCTTCATTACTTCCTGTATCTACCCATTCATATATGTTTATGTATGCATCTTCTGGTACAGTCAGTATTCTCCATATATCCATTGAATCTATAAACTATTGATCATTAGTGGTCTAAAGCCTTGTCAAGTTGAGGGTGTTCATGCATGTCTAGAGCAGAGTTGAAGCGATTATTTGGCTTGATCCAAACCTTCATCCATTTCAATATTTTCGAGAAGGATATTGAAGATTATATGTTACCAAGCATTTCCAAGCTACAACCTAGGAGTGTTTCTTGGAGTAATAATAGGTCTCATGGTGAGTACATGACAGATAGAGGTGACACAATTAGAAGTCACGGGTCCTTGGATACTCCAAATAGGAGAGGTGATGGGCACAAGTATGATTCTAGTTCTTTCTCTGATAGGTATTATGATTGACATCGTTATAATCCTTACAGTAGGAATGAAAAGGGATATTTTTCTGGATAAATTTAGGAAAGGAAAGCCACCTAGATTTTTTGGAGAGATGAATAAATCACATGATGCAGATGGGTGGTTGCTTCGTATGAGGAATTTCTTCACGTTGCATGATTACTTGGAGAAAATGAAAGCCAGAATAACTACATACAGTCCCAAAGGTAAAGAAAATACTTGTTGGGAATATGTGAAGAATGCTAGAGGTATTCATGAGGAGGACTTGACTTGGAGTGAGTTTGAGAGACTATTCAAGGAGAAGTACCTATCTGAGAGATACTTTGATGACATAGAAAAATAATTCTATGATCGCAAGATGGGATTGATGACAGATGAGGATTACACTAGTAGATTCTTGGAACCACTGAGGTATGTGCCTTACCTCAAGGAGGAGAAGGCTAAGATTCAAAGATTCACTAGTGGATTAAGGAATGCGTTCAAATACATGATTGAGTTCAAGGAGCCATGATCATTGGAGGAGTTGAGTTGAAAACTAAAGCATTTCAATGAGAAATAAAAACATAGATCTGAGGCTAATATGGAATACAAAGTTAATTCAAAGAACAAAGGAAAATGGGACACGAAATGAGCAAGACCTTAGGATACATGTAATAAAAAGAATGAAACACCATTGAAGAAGTTCAATGCATTTGACAGAGGACAAGGAATTCGATCCAAGGAGTAGAACAAGGATGTAGGTTGGAAACCTATAGAGTGTTAGACTTTTGGAAAAGATCATTGGAGGAGACATTTTAAACATCATCAGTGTGGTAGACCACAAGTCTACATTTCTTAGGAGGCACATAAAGTGGGAGATGTTGGGAAAAGTATTCCTAGGATAGATGTAGTGCTCAATAAGAGACAGAAAGATCATAAGGCAAATATCCTTGAGAGGGATGGTAAGCTTTGTGATGAGGTTGTTTCTATTTTGATTGACCCTCGATATAATTATATTTATGTTAATCTTGACCTAATGGACAAGTGTGGTTTGAATAAAGAAGTGCATGCAGACTCTTGGTTAGTGCAGTTGGCTATAGGTACAAAGAAGCAAATTCATCATTGGGTAAATCTTGTACACTTGATTTGAATGGTATGACTACCTCAGCACATTCAAATGTATTATCATTGGGATCAGATAGTATGTTATTGGTCATGGATTGTTGTACCTTCATAGAACTAAGGTGGATTCTTATGACAAATCCATTGAGTGCTTGGATTACAATGGGGAACAAAGAATTTTGCAGAGTAAGAGTAAGGCAACATCAGTTAGAATGTTGAAAACTATACAGGCTAAGCGTAGTCATAGGAAAGAGTGTGTGTTATTTGTAGTGTACATTTCTTGTGACAAAGGTAAGGAAGTTGAGAATGCAGACGTTTTGAGAAGGTATCGAATTATACAACAATATCAAGATGTATTCCCTACAGATATTTCAGAGTTTCCACCTCACAAGCAACCAGAATTTTCTATTGAGTTGGTGCCAGGGGTAGCTCCGATATCAAAGGCACATTATAGGCTGAGTACACCTCAGTTGGTAGATTTGAAGTTATATTTGAAGGAAATGTTGGACAATGGATACGTTAGGCCAAGCGTATCACCATGGGGCACACCGGTATTGTTTTGGAAGAAGAGGCATGGTACTCTCAAGTTGTGCATTGATTATAGGCAGTTGAACAAAGTGATCATAAAGAACAAGTATCCGATACCGAGGATTGATGACTTGTTCAATCAGTGGAAGGGATTCACAATGTTCTCAAAGATTGATCTAAGATCCAGATATCATCAGGTACCCATTAAAGAAGAAGACATCTACAAGACAACTTTTGAGACCATGTATGGGCATTATAAGTTTGTTTTATTTCCATTTGGTTTAACTATTACTCCAACTACCTTTATGTGATTGAAGAATAGTGTGTTGTGTCCATATTTGGTCAAGTTGTTTATTATTGTGTTCATCGATGGTATCTAGGTATATTCAAAAAATGAAGAAGACCATGCCAAGGATTTAGTCACAGTGTTTAGGTTGTTGAGAAAGCATCAGTTGTATGCTAAGCTCAACAAGTGAAGTTTCTTTCAAACTGAACTCCACTACTTGGGACATGTGGTTTCCAAGGAAGGAATAACAGTGAACCCAGAAAAGGTAAGAGCTATCATGGAGTGGGCATCTCCTAGGAATGTTGATGAGGTGAGATCTTTCGTGGGGTTAGAAAGTTTTTGCAAGAGGTTCATTAGGAAATTCTTGTAGATTTCTTACCCTATCATATGATTGTACAGGAAAGGTAAGAAGTTTGAATGGATAGAGGAGTTTGTAGCCAATTTTGAGCGACTCAAGCAGTTGTTGACACATGTGCCAATGTTAAAGATTGCAGATCTAGACATAGAGTTTGTAGTATGTACAGATGCTTGGAAGAGAGGAATTGGTGGAGTCCTTATGCAAGAATGATAGGCTGTATGATATGAGTCATGGAAGTATGCTAAAGATGTTGATTGTGTGATTGATGTGTTTGTACTACAGGTGGAGCCAAAAAGAGAATTCTAGCTAGAATCGTAGTGCATTTTGCGAGAAAGATGCTCATGCTTTAGAATTAAGAAATCAAGCAGGTTAAAGTGAAATGGAAGCACTTTCGGCTTGAAGAAACTACATGGAAAATGGAATATCAGATGCGGGTCATCTATCATTCCTTATTCATTGGTTGAGTGTATGTTTTGTTATATGTCTTTGGAATATGTTTTTGGTACATGTTTTGGTGATGTTTGATATATGTACATATGTATATGGATGTAAATACCGACATGAGATAAGTTATAAAGATCCAATAAGTGGTATGGGTTTCATTTCATGATAGTTGTTATGTTGTTATGTTGTCATGTTGGTTTTCTCTTTTGCAATGTGATCATTGCAAATATTGCATCGAGCTATGTTATAAAGTTGCATGGGAAACATGTTTGATTTCAAGTAGTTTTGCTGAGGTATAGGTGTGGTTGAATGCTGAGGACAGTGTCTGCCAAGGGGGAGGGTTATGTAATAATGCTGGTGAAAATTCCATGTAATAAAAGTTAACAAAGGAACAATCATAACCACAGTTCATGGGCCACTTATTCCAAGTTGAATGCTGTGCAAAAATGTGGTGATGTGGATCACTCGTGATTGATTAATGACTAAGGAAATTGGAAAAGGCAATGGAAAAGTATTTGGAAAGGAAAAGTGGCATTTTGGCACATTTATATATGAAAATAATGGAAATTAGGAGAAAAGGGATGTCAATGATCACAAGTTTCCTATGAGGAGGAATATGAAGGAAAATAATTGAAAATGAAGAAAATAAAGGACTCATTAATAAATAGGCTTTTGAGGATCAGATGACAGACTTCAGTAAGTTCAGTTTTAGATCTCTCTCTATTCTCTTTCTCATACTTTTGAAAACATGGAGCTTCTAGGAGCACTCTTGGAGGAGTGTGGAATACTTAGTGTTTTGGAGCAGGAAGGAAAAGGAAGAGAAGGAAATCATAAGAGAACATCAGGATGAACACCTACATCAAGATTTGCTTAAAGGATCCGAGTTGCATTTATGTTTTCCTCAATACTTTTGGCATGCATGGCATATGCATGTGGTTTATTGGTTATGATTTGTCATTGGCATGGAGAATTTCCTGGATTGATAGTGAATTTTCCTAGCCTTGCTATTTCGTGGATATCCATGGTGGTGTGGGTCCTTTGTTTGTTTTTCTAGTTGGTTCTCATGTTTCCATTATCTTGGGTGGAGTTATTAGTTCCTGGAAGCCCTGGTTGGACAAATTATTTGTAGGCACTGTACCAGCTTCGGTTGAGTTATTAGTCCTGGAAACCATGGTAGGATAAATGCTCTAGAATCCCTTGGTGTGTTGAGTTACTAGTCTTGGAAGCCCTAGTTGAAAAAACACTCTAGAATCTCGTAGAAAGTTGTGGTTTAAGAGACTTGTCCTGGAAGCCACGGTTGGAAAAATGCTCTGGTGCCCAAAAAGGCTTGGGTAGAGACCAACCCGGTGATGGTTTTGTGATGTCTAACCATGAGGGGGAATCACTATCTAATGGGTTGAGGTGGTTTAGCATCTTGAAGCGCTAGATGGTTTTGATTGATATGTTTTATGAGATTACGGATTCATGCTGGTAAAGTGGCATGGGGGTGACTAGCTGAACAGAGCTTTTGCTCAGCCATGTCTACAGTCACATGGTCCATGGAATTCCTTTAAATGGTTGGACTTTCCATCATTAATATGATGTTATTTCTGTTTGTTGTTTGATGAGTATTATATTGGTTTATATGTGGATTATATGGTTGTGATTTCCTTGGAATTTCTGTTGCTATTATGCTGGTTATGAATATGTATTGTGGATGTGGTTATGTATGGATCTCATTACATTTTTACTTGTCAATGAATGAACAATGTATATATGGCATAATGGATGAGACTGCAACTAATGTGTTGAGGCATCAATGCTTCTTAGCGATTTGGAGATGAGTATGAGACCCTTATTGTCAGATGTGTTCTTTAAACCTATAGATTACATAATTGTGACATGTTTGAAAAAATTCTTGTCATGGCTAGTAGGGTCCAGGCAAGTCCTCATTTAAGTAATTGCATTTGTTTCCTTTTTTTATTGTTATCTTTCAGTTTTCAAAGTGTAATTGAGTTTTGGGTAGTGACCTAGGCTCTGGGCCTGAAAAAGTTGTTCAAATCCTGGAGAAGCAGGCACAACACTGGGCAAAAATTCCCTGGACGCATGCATCCCCATGTTGTGGGAGTGTTTGGAGCCTCCTAGACACATGCTTGAGCATATCAAGGGAGCATTTGGGGGTTCAATGGTTAAAACACGGAGTCAGATCCAACAGCTTGTTACCTAAGTGGTTGGAATATTTCTTGGGAGTCCTATTCCTAATACGAAAGGTTTTGTATGGTGTGTTTCTATTGTTCCCACTTCCTTAAGGTGACTTAGGAGGTCAAATAATACCATAGTAAACTGGTTGGATACTTGGGTAAATATTGCAGGAGGGTGTTATAGAGTGGCCACTTGCATACTCCTGTCCACATTTGATTTCCATGGATCTTGGATACTAAGTTACCTAGGAAGGCAATCCTGTCATGGATCAAATCCAAATATCTATTAAAATTTTGAAGGAAGAGGGATTCAAGAAAACTCACTAGAGTTTTTGAAGTACATGGCATCTCATTAGGAGACCACTTTTCCTCAAGATTGCACAATTAGGAAAAAGGGTTTTCAATGGTACTATGCCTATATTAGAATTATATGAATGCAAGATATTACATCTAAATTTTAGTTCTTTGTTGCAGCAATGCAAATAACTATGCATAATCCACAAGATCATCACATTAGTCATAACTTAAACATTCCTACAATACTCAACAAATACAATAACTTGTAACATTTTAGGCTTTACAATAGAGACAGAAATACAAGATCTTCACATAACCATGAACATATAAAACAACTTCAATAATGCATATAAAATGCTTTCAGTCATTCATTCATGAATTATAGAGAAGCATATATTAGCTTATTATCACATGAGTTATAGATCATTATTCATAAATCAAATGTACCTAATCATTATACTTATTTGAATGAGATAAATAAAGTGGAACATTGAGAAGGGACTTCCAGTCTCTGCACAGCCATAACCCAACTACATAGTACACTTTCTTGGAGCTAACCATTCCCTAGCTAAATGCATCGTCTGAGAAGATCTTTGCACAAGCGTAAACTCACATCAATGGATCGGCCAAACACTTAGGAGATAGAGTCAACTCTCTCTGTATATTATCATCTACTCTCAAGAAGTAAGTGACCGAGTCTCGTACTTAGTCTGTGGATTTCAATCACAAGGGATTCACCCAAATTATAAAGGGGAGTGTGTTTTTTAGTTTCCAAGGATTTACTTCCACTTCGAAGGTAGGATATTTTTTAAGGATTCATATATTATGCCTATTTACAATATTATAGGTAACTATTTTTGTTTGAAAATTCATACATATAAAATGTAGGTGAATATTCAACAAACAACATGTAATTTACTATCAAAATTTGTAAAATTTTAGCAAATGTTATCCATTTAGTCATCTATATGTAAAAAATAGGTCAATTTTAAACCAAATTGATGAATATTTTTGTTTAGAAAATATCCAAAAATAGCCAATTAACAAAAATTTTCCCCTAAAATTTTCCCTGTTTGAAGGTGGTTCATTAGTGAGTTATCAAGTGCTTAACAAGGACTAAGTGGTTCAATATCCTACGTGCAAACACGTAGATGTTTTAAACCGGGCATTGAATTCACTATGAATGTGGTTCTTTAACCTGTTAGCAAGCATTAAGTGATTCATTAGCCTAACTGTAAGCACCTAGTGGTTCAACCCTCGTATTCATTTCACTATTGAGGTTGCTCATTAACAAGTTAGAGAGAAATTAGAAAGCACTAATTGGTTCATTAGTGTAACTCAAGGAACCTACTAGTTTAAGGTAGGCATTTATTTCACTTTGAATGTGGTTTGTCAACAAGTTAGCAAGCACTTAGGGGTTCATCAAAATAACTATGAGCACCTAGTTGTTTAATCCAATCACAAAGTTGCACATTAAATAATTACGTGCCTCCAAAGGACATTGCATCTTCTTAGAATTAATAAATATTTTGTGTACACTATCTATTATGGACATCTCTAGTAAAGTTTTTATGATGTTTTTACTGCTTATTTCAATTATAGTCCTTCACATGTTTATGTGTGTGACCATCATTTTCTCTCCGTATATGATGCACCCTTACTGTAGTTGAATGCTTAAAAGTCTTCTAAATAATCACAACCATGAGAAATTTCCATAGATAAAAGCCACTCAATTTTCCAATATAGTTCTATTCTCTAGGTAGAGACAAATGTTATTGTAACATTAGATAGCATTTCCATCCATGTTTATAGCATTCTTGTAACTCCCCCTAATCCCATCCCCAAATTAAGAGCAAAGTGGTGTTTCTTTAAGGATAATCCAAGAGGAAATAATGTGGAACATTAAGATACAATGGGAGGAAGGATGAGTCACCAACAACACACCTCCCCAAATATAGAGGATTTTTTTTTTTTTCTAGTGGCATGTATGAATAAGATTGAGCTATATGCATCAATATTATTAATATTTTCTCTTATACTTAGAGGTATGAGCATTTATTTTATCATTTCTCTCAACTAGATATTTAACTTGAATAAATCTATTGTAAGGCTATTAAACGTTTATGAACATAAAGATAGAAATAAACATATGTTGTCTTTTCTTTGCTTTTGTTTTTCTTCATATTTTTCAATTTAGGTATAAGATTCAAAAAAAGAAATTATCCATACGATCTATATCAATTTATTAACTACATGCCCTAGTTTTTGTGTTGTATCCTTTCTTTTATATTCACAATTAAATTCAATATTTGATAATGATATTTAAAATCAATGACATGTAGTTAATTGTCCAATAAAATATGCACAATAAGGTACACATCATGTCTCACTCCACCTTGCTATGGGTACAGGTTTATTCTATAACTTATTAGATGTGTGATTCTTATCAACTTTAACCTCACACACACTTGGCCATTTTAAAATAAAATTAAACATTCTCTAAATAAATAAACAAAAAATATAATATATATTAATACAAATAATCTATTTAAATATGAGTGTTAATGGATTACATATAACAATATATTATATCCATCTTAAATACAAACTTATCTATCACTCTTTACAAAGATCAAATACATTATATCCATCCTAACTATAAACCTATTTATCACTATTTAAAAAATCAAATATATTGAAATACAAATTTTTATTTTATTTTTTCAACTTTTACATTTAAAAAAAATTACATCTCACCGAATTTAATCACACTAAACACTGATTATATCAATGAATAAAATAAATCTAATTATATTAATCTATTACTGAAATTACTTTAATCACACTAGATACTTATTACATCAATGAATAAAATAGATCTAATTATACTAATCTACTACTGAAATTACTTTTTTATTATCCATAACCACTCAATTAAAAATGCCTTTCGTACCTAATCTATATCCACTGCAACACATTTATTATGAAAGTAATAAATTAGGTTTTTTTTAATATACGCACTTACATATATCCAAAAAGTGGCATACAGATTAACATTTTTATATTT
Organism: Pinus taeda; assembly: GCA_000404065.3. Lineage (NCBI taxonomy): Eukaryota > Viridiplantae > Streptophyta > Pinopsida > Pinales > Pinaceae > Pinus > Pinus taeda. Next base: position 405,831 of record APFE031041705.1, read on the forward strand.
ACATTTATACTTACATCTACAGTAACATATATTTACATGTTCATTTTCTTACATATTCACATATATCGTCTTTATCTCGTAGCATTTTCAATAAAAATCACGGTGATATGTTTTTGTCTATATGTCATACTTGGGTTGAGAGATAATGGTTTTTAAAAGTAACGATAACATCAATTAGAAACGGTTCATTCGGAAGAAATTTGCTTACACGAAAGTTACACCTTGAACCAAAATATCAAATCATTTTGACAATTTTTATCGCAAGTTACGCCTTGGTTTAATTCTCAGGAACGGAGTGATTTAATAGAATAGACCTTGCCCACATCCATGTAACCAAAATGAAGTTTGATTGAAAGTCCTTTGAGCTGCTATACTTAATCATTGAACAATTCGACAAGATTTCATACCCGGCCTCCTGCCCAGTTCTCTTAACCAATATGATCACTGTATTATGCGTCTTATAGTGTCAGTCATTTGATAAATGGTCCTCGTCGAATAGTGAAAGTACATTGGGAGACCTTGGTTTCTTACATTCGACAATTATGTGAAGTGGAGACCTTCACATACTAAACTTAACACAGGTGGTCCAACTTTTGAAAATTTACACCAGCAATTTTAAAAGCTCTTTTATTACTTAACCGTCTACGCATGTTCTCTACCAAACCCACTGTCTTGTTAATGATGTCATATTGCGACAATGTCTGAGCTAGAAAGTTGATACGACATTACCTGAACTGAATTTCATTACCAGACTTTGATTCTCATGATCGCATTGAAGAAAAGAACCTTACACCGCAATTCTCACTTTGTCCATAGATGATAGTTACTGAACGGCACTGTTAGTGTAACTGTAAACATAAAACATTTACAGTACGCTTACACTTACACAGATATCATTTTACATCAATGAAGAAAACCCGACAATCTTAATGCTTACTGTCAATTTGATCTCATATATTGAAGTGATATATCCAACATGGTAAACGTTAAACAGTTAAATTAAATTAGTCCAGGGATAGCCATTCTACTTTTTCTAGTTTTTAGTTTGAATTTAACAAACAGTTTTTGGTTAATTGTTTTTTATTTAAATCCCGGATAATAGATTCAGCGTGCTAACCATAGGCATTTGATGAGATAAAAATCACACTTGAATTAAATGAAGCAGTTGCAGCTCACGGGTGTTTACGGCA
>APFE031041711.1:11626-29136 GCA_000404065.3 Pinus taeda
CTACTTGTTCTGATAATTAACAAGTTATTTACCATGTAAATACTGGAAATAAATACAAGTACATGCTCAACACATTACAGATCATCAACTGAAGGAAACAGAAACAAGCACACAAGTGACACCGTTGTTTTTAGACTAATGTCCCCGGAAAAACCCAATGTGGGAAAACTGGTGCAGCTATCTGAGGGTTTGATTTATTAAGCAGTTTCAAATTACAATCTCGTTGCCAAATACGGCTCACCCAACAGAGAAAAATCTCGGCAGTAGTACCTCTCTACTCGGAAGCAGATATTCTGGTTGAAACCCCAGATAAACACTCTGGCGACTCCATAGCTCCAATCTGCCCCACGAAACCCTAGCGTCAGCCTCTAGGGACTACGTTAGCCTCTCTCTGGCCTAGCGTTAGCCTAGCGTCACTCTGGCTTGGCCTGCATCAGCCTCTGGAGGCATTGCGTCAGTCCTCTGGCCCTCTGCGTCACCCACGTTGGCCCTCTGAGGCAATGCACAACTCTTGGCTGCCTTTACGTGAGCCCTGGCTGGCTCTGCGTGAACCCTTGGCTACTTCTGCTTCCCTCTCTCCAGCTACTGCGCTAATCCTCCCGGTGTTATCTCTGCCTCTTTGATTTTGTATTCACTGCCCCTCAGCTACAACTCTGATCACTCCCTCAACTTTCTCAACAAACCCAGCCCCAGAAAGTCGAAATCTTGATCTCTTGGTGTGTTCTCCAAGTGACCCTCAAGCCTCCTCTTCTACTTTTTTCGTTGAAAAACCAACAGCCAAGTTTAAGTCCCTAATAAATGGCTAAGATTAGATCTGGCTTGATCCATGACTTTTGGACCATTCTAACACAGTTTTATATTAATTCACATTAATATTTTATTTTCCCTAAGTTTAGACTCAGGGACTCCATTAAAAATATTAATTATTTTAATATCTCCCAAACAATTTAGAATCTGCCCAAACCCTTTCTGGGTATTGGAGATTTCATGTGCCTTAGCCTCTCCACCAATTTTCGTGGCTACAACACATTTGATGCTACCCCAAATCAACACTCCCTCTTAGCGAGGACTGTGCTCTAGCAATACTCCTCACCGAGTATCACCCTGATCATTCAGCATCAATTCCTGTGTTGATGCTAGGCCTACTGCCCAACATCTGCACTGCTGCATCCTGTACTTCTACCCATGGCCTTGCCACTTGCCACTGTTGCATCTGTACTGCAACTCCCTCTCATCTTGTTGCATCGTGCTACCCATAGCACTGTCACTGCTAACTGTTGCATTGCAACCCAGTTATTGAGAAATAACTGATCTCCAAACTTTGACATCTCTGTCAGGCTAGAGACACCCTCAATGTTGAAACTCCCTCTGTCACTGACAAGTGCTCCCTCTCTGACCTCTGCGTTGCTGCAACAACTCCATGCATCTCGCACCATTGCATACCTCTCTATGCCATCTTGCACTGGTGCAACACTCCCGTGCTTCTCGCATAGTTGCCTCACGTTGTCTCGGGAATCCTACACTGTAGCTCCCTCTGTCACTCCATCCGCATCCATCTCTACTAAGATCTGCCAGTACTGCTACTTCTCTTCGGGGCTCCCGTAGCAAGGTCTAATCCAAGAGGCTGGGTACCTCGAGGATCTTGCCCCTCATCGCCTGTAGTCCGTCTGACTACAGCTCGATGTCTCCCTACTTCCGCCCAAGTGGTGTGTGTGCACTGTTGGCTTGTATGGGCCTGACCCAGGTTCAGAGGTGATTTAGCCAAGCAAATCCCGGTACTATTGACCCTTTCGGCAACAGTCCACGGAGCGCGAACTGAGGTCTCACCCGAAGTAGTATGGGAGGGTGCTAGAACCAGGTTTCCGCACCCTGGGGATGTCTGATGGACTTCTGGAGGTCCACAGTCTTATCCGTCGCTACGCGCACTTGCTATTCCTTCGTAACCTGCGGCGTTGCTTCCGCACAGCCCTAGTTGGGGCGCAACCCGTAGAATACCCAAGTTCCTTGCTATTTAGTCTGTTATTATCTAATTACTTAACTTGTATTTGCAAGACTAATGATTATGACAGCATATTTAGCAATAATATCAGTGCGTGCAATAAATAAACCATTAGAAACATAAAAAAAAAGGCAATGTACAGCAAATACACAGAAATAAGAATCAACTTCTCTTTATTAATCTTCAATTCCGATTACAGACTCAACACCACCCTACGCACTTAGCTGCAGGGGCCTGCGCACTCAGCTGCAGACTCTACTAGGCCTCTGCGCACTCAGCTGCAGAGCCTCTTCCTACTATTACGACCCAATACACTTAGAATCCTACTCTAAGCTCGAACCATTCATATTCTTCTTTCTTATTCCTCCACTATTAACTATCTTCACAACTTAGAGCCTCGCTCCATTTATACAATCCCATAGTCCGCGGACCATGGGTAGGCCAACATATTACATTACTTTAGGGCGGACAACCCTATGACTTAACCTCTACTTCGCGCCCGCAATTTGCGGAGTCTTACAAAACCTTTGACCAAAACTTGGGCTTTGAGCCCCAAAACATGCTGTGGGGGGATTCCATGCACTCATGGCACAGCCATCGTCTGTCTCCACTTCCTTCTTTGCCCTTGCTGGCATAGACTTGGTCTTGGAGGCCTCTCCCTTGCTCTTCTTCCTTTGACGCTTGGTCGCATAATGACCCAGCTCCCCACAGTGGAAGCATTTGACCTTGGAGAGGTCCTTCTTCCTCTATTTCTCTTGCTTTCCCTCAGATGCTAGGACAGCATCCACCTCCTCCTTGATTCTAATCCCCTTGTCATTGCTTCCCGCCTTGCTCAGCCTTCTGATCTCTTCTTGGCAAAGAGCCGCCCACATTTCCTCCCAATCTAGAAGAGTCGCCCTGCCCAGTATGCTTTGGACAAACACCTCCCAATCTTCTGAGACTGCGTTCAGGGCTGTTCTCATCATCAACTCTTGATCTGACATGGCCCCTATGGAAGTTCGTTGATCCCAAATCTCCTTCAATAGACCGAGGAAGGGGTCGATTTGTTCTCCCTTGTGCATCTGGAATGACCGCAGCTAATTTTCTAGTAACATCCTTCTCTGCACAAAAGTATGTTGGTACAATTTCTTTAGGGCCTCCCACATCTCATTTGACGTGTCCTTTTCGACAATATGTGGTACTACATAGTCCTTGACCCCATCAAGAATGATGCTCTTGGCCCTCACCATTGCCTCCTAGTACTTGTCGTTATCAGCTGAGTCAACTAGGATAGCTATCATCCTCAAGGCGAAGTGCTTGACACGATTCCTATCTAGAACGGATAGGATTCTGGCCTTCCAGACTACGAAGTTTGAGGCTCCATCCAGTCTGTCCTAGTCTCTTACCCCGTTCACTGCCATCTCGCTGCTCCTCTACTTCCCTCCTAGAAGTTCTTGGTGTGACTTCCTCTAGGTCTCGATTTCCCTCCTGGAAATCCTTCTACCAATGTCGAGATGCCCCCACTCCGATTGTTAGTGCAACAACACCACTGATCTGGATTTCTCGGCTAGAAATCCTCGGTAGCAACTCCCTCTTCCTTGGCCTTACCCTGTTAGGTATTATTCTAACTACAGTACCCCACCAACTCCACTCTGCAACTTAGCCACAACCTCTTAAACCCCAGCAAATTGAAGGTTAGAGCTCCTAGGCTCTGCGCAATCCTGGCACCAACAAATCGACTTCCTTAGCCAACTACGTCAGCCCTCCTGGCCTTTGCATGGCTCTGGGTGAGCCTATCTTTGCCTCCCTCAGCCTCTGCGTTGCCTCTTCTTGGCTCAAACTTGATGACACAGGCACTACGTCACCCCTTCCTTGCTGCTTCTCTGCTAGGAACAGCTTTTGTCACTCGAGACAGCTGTTTTCTGTTGTTGCTTCTCTGCTCAGCTGACGTCCTCAGTTCTCCTATGATCTGCAACCACGCTCTGATACCATGTTGAAGTTTCTAACCTATTAGAAACTCTTCTGCACTTTACTGATTTATTCCTACCTACTTGTTCTAATAATTAACAAGTTATTTACCATGTAATTACTGGAAATAAATATAAGTACATGCTCAACACATTACAGATCATCAATTGAAAGAAACAGAAACAAGCACACAAGTGACACCATTGTTTTTGAACTAATGTCCTCGGAAAAACCCAATGTGGGAAAACCGGTGCAGCTATCTGAGGGTTTGATTTATTAAGCAGTTTTAGATTACAATCTTGGTGCCAAATCCGGCTCACCCAACAGAGAAAAATTTCGGCAGTAGTAGCTATCTACTCGAAAGCAGATATTCTAGTTGAAACCCCAGATAAACACTCTGGCGGCTCCACAGCTCCAATCTACCCCACGAAACCCCAGCATCAGCCTCTAGGGACTGCGTTAGCCTTTCTCTGGCCCAGTGTTAGCCGAGCATCACTCTGACTTGGCCTGCGTCAGCCTCTAGAGGCACTGCGTCAGTCCTCTGGCCCTCTGCATCACCCACGCTGGCCCTCTGAGGCACTGCATAGCTCTTGGCTGCCTCTGCGTGAGCCCTGGTTGTCTCTACGTGAACCCTTGGTTGCTTCTGCGTCCCTCTCTCCGGCTATTGCATTGATCCTCCCAGTGCTATCTCTGTCTCTCTACTTCTGTATTCACTGCCCCTCAGCGGCAACTCTGATCACTCTCTCAACTTTCTCCGCAAACCCAGCCCCAAAAAGTCGAAATCTTGATCTCTTGGTGTGTTCTCCACGTGACTCTCAAGCCTGCTCTTATACTTTTTTCATTGACAAATCAAGGGCCAAGATTAAGTCCCTAATCAACGGCTAAGATTAGATCTGGCTTGATCCATGACTTTTGGACCATTCTAACACAGTTTTATATTAATTCACATTAATATTTTATTTTCCCTAAGTTTAAACTTAGAGGCTCCATTAAAATATTAATTGTTTTACTATATCCCAAACTGTTTAGAATCTGCCCAAACCCTTTTTGGGTATTGGAGATCTCATGTGCCTTAGCCTCTCCACCAATTTTCGTGGCTAGAGCACATCCGATGCTACCCCAAATCAACAGGTGCTCCCATACGTCCCCCTTGTGCATCCCCCGTTCCCATCTTAGAAACTTGGTCTAATATTGTTTAAAACCTCCTACAGCTAACATTAATGGGGTGATGTGGTGAGTGAAGGAAGATCTATTTCTATATGCCCTTAAAGTATATATGATCATCATAACATAAATTCTAATACAATTCTTCCATAATAGGACTAATTACACAAAATGAACCTAGGTACAGCAATGTCAAAGAGGTGTGTGTAACACTAATAAAATCAAATATGTCATTTTATATGGGTAACACTAATAAAATGAAAGGAAAGGAAAGGCTAGCCTCTCAAATCTACTGTTAAAAACTAGCATTTATTTGTGCAAAAGAAGCACGAGTGGAAGAGATGTGTCACATGGCATGCCTAACACTAATAAAATAAAAGGCTACCCTCCCAAGTCTAATGTAAAACCTAGCACAGATTCACGTTAACCTATGATCGTTTCGACAAAGAGAGGTTTGCACCTTGAGTTTTTAATCTATTTGGGTATTTAATAAATCCTATGTTAATATGGATCTATCATAGCTGGTAATTATTGGCAATTTCTGGACAGCTTTCTCATAGCATAAAAGTATTGAGTATTTGCACTTTGACTTTTAATATTTTTGGGTGTTTAATAGAACCCAAGTTAAGATGGATCTATGCTGGTTGGTACCAAATGACAAGTACCATACAATTTTCTAATAAAAATACTAGTATTGACTATTATTATTTTTTAATCTAAAGGAATCAAAAGTTGATCACGGTTATTTGGGCAAGGTCCAAGTTCAAATCCATCTGGTTGCCACTATAACCCCTAAGCTAGTGCCAACAGCCTGCAAGCAACACATCAAGTAATTTATGACTTAGCAAGGCCAAAGCATCCCGAGACACACCGGAGTGTGAAAACCTCTATCCTGGAGACATATGCCCTTCTAACCTTATCACAATATGCGAACATGTCACTCTATGAGAATTGAACCTAAACGAAGAAAAAAATAAGCAATGATCCCAAACTACAAACTAGAACCCTGGAGATACTGGTATAGTCCAATATAAGTCCTATCGTAATTAAGTGAATCGGACAGCTATATGAAGCAATTCCGTCAGTACTTGACCTTGTGTTTACTCCCAATCTTAAAGAGATTAAGCCCCTCTTTGGCTAGATTAGCTTTCCCTGGTTCTTAAGGGCTGAATAACAATTTTGTAACCATAGAGTTGTGAGCTGAGATGTTTCAAACAATATCGGACCTAATTCTTCCATGCACATATCGATGGCCTCGCCCAGCCGACCATAATCACTCAAAGCACTGGTGAATTATGGTCCATCCATTCTTCGGAATTAAAATTACAACAAAACCTCTTGCTACTGGTGGCAAGTATTTACATTTGAATGTGGCACAATATGAAGTATCAATACAATTTAAAGCTTCTCTCATTTTTCGCAAATCCATGGCGAGAACACTATGTACATGGCGAAGAACGAGATTACATTTGCATTCACATAGCACAAGAGGATGAAGAGAAGCACCTCGTATGCGGCCAGAATACGGACGAATCGGCGAGAGAATAAATTGGCATCCGAATCTATGTGCAGGTCCGGATGAGTTTTTTTCGCGAGCTTCCTGAATGCTGCTTTGATTTCAACATCGCTGCAGTTGCTCGCCACTCCCAACACCTCGTACGCATTTCTATGGTCGTTATCCTCGCTGATTTCACCGTAATATCTCACTGATGACGACCCTACTCTGATCTTAATGAAAAATGATGAAAAGCATAATTCATTCGAAATGGTTATGAATCCCATCTTATTAGGACCTCTCAAATCGACCACCACATAAGCGTTCGGGGGAAACGATAAGACCAGCTCTGCCCACGATGCCTCCTTTCCATGAACCGGATGTCGAATTATCAATCGACTCCCCTTGGTTGTACATGTCGTGGAGTTGTTACCGTGCCCTGGGCAAGTTTAGTTCGGCGTTCTATTGTCACTACTTAAAAGAATGATCGGTCCTGGCTCCGAATTCTTCTGCTTTTCTTCCTTGGACACTGAAAGCATTTGAAATCGTTTTTAATCCCTGATGCTTTTTCTTAATATGGAGCGTTTTGCTTAGGCTGGTTGTTCGAGACCGCGCAATCTACCGAGGCGGAGGAGTTTCGTGAAAAGTTATGGAAATTTTGGGTATATTTTTGTAAATCCAAGTTATAATTGTTAAATTTCAAAGTTTTAGGTGTCTTAGATGTTTTTGGTGGTGCTGAATCTATTTCCACTTTCAAAAACACGATTCAAACAGCCTATACAAGATTTTGAAATTTTTTTCTTGGATTCCGGCCACTTTTGGCCATCCGGGCAATTCCTCCGCCTCGTTAGACGACTCCGTTCGAGACCTGTGGTTTTCATGGAGAAAATTCATGAGTATAGCGTGAGGACAAAATCTCAATTTTGAAAATAAAATATTTTTTATATTTAAAATTATTGGTTTTAAATTTTGATTTAATAAATATTTTGTATATGAGTTGGTTTGTGTGGGGTTTAGTGTGAGGTCTACTCATTTCTCTACTAATCGGAATAAGGCTTGTCAAATTATACTAGCACTTATCACTATTATGATTGGATATTGACCTACCTTATATAAGTTTTAATCTCAAGTTAGTAGGCTGGCTTGAGGAAACTTGTTATTAGACATTTTGATTTGCCTCATGACTTGCCTATAAGATCAAGACCGACTCACCTTATAAATTCAGAGGTTCAAACCTCATAGGAAGGGGTTTAGGATGAAAGCCACTTTGGGGGAATTAAACTTCACAAGGGGCATCCCGAAGCACAATCCTAGCAATAAGCATCTCATTGTGTGGATGGATCAGTTTTCTTTTATCCAATAATCAGGGTAGCCCCACAAAAAATAATAATAATAACATAAATATTTAAAATAAAATATATAGATAGATAGAAAATCAGAATGAGAGAAAATATGAACTCATCTTTAATTTCATTTAATATCAATAAAGTTAGCATTAATTTATGAATCTTAATACCAAAGCTTTTTCAATGTGAATAATGCTAATACAATTGACATTAATTCATAAATCTTCTCAAAAAACCTTCTTCAGTGTGAACTTTATTCATTACAAAATTTGTAAGGCTTACTCTTGCCCTTGCTTCTTCCAGTGTTTTTAAGTGAGAGATTTATAACCACAAGCATGCCATATCTAGCTTGCAAGAAGTTTATTTGGTTGTTTGAGTGGTTAGGAGCACGGTTTGTTCCCCCATCTACTCGGGTTCAATTCCAAGGGATATGTTTAGCTCGATGTGATAAGGCTCAAAGAGTAGGCACCCTCACTCACATGACATCTCAACTCTTACTAAGTCATAAGTTATTGGTATATTTAACTTGTGGGTTGTTGGATATACTCTTGGTGTTATAGTGGCAATTGAAAGATTTGATCCTAGGCCTCACATAGATTACTCTAATGTGTTACCAATTCATCGTGGTATATATATATATATATATATCATTGTGAGGTGTCAAAGTCTTAATCTTTTCTATCTATATGATTTTCAAGTCTCCGAGCTCATGGTCTTTGATGTGATCTAGTTCACATTCAAGTATTTACCAAAGTGTGGAAGTTCGCTCTATTAGCACTTGCAATGGTGACATTAATAGCATTTGTGGCATCCCCTCACTTGAAGTTTATATGTAAATAATTGTATATGTGTTTTCCTTTTTGAATGCTTAAGCTTGAATGACATGAAGAATTTAATTATTAATATTTTATTACTCATAATGAATTATTGTAACTTTGTATTTAAGATGTTTAGAATAAATAAAGAGGTCCGGAAAATTAATGTTGGAATACACTTAGCTGAAAGAGATGAGGTTGTAAATTGATGATAAATATTAATTACCCAAAAATAAGTCCTAGGCATGTAATCTAGATGACTAGATTTATTGTGAATTATGGAATTGGTCAATATGACTAGATGTATTGTGAATTATGGAATTGGTCAATTTATTGTTTCCCAAAAAGACAAAATGTTGTCTTTGGGAGTGAGAAACAAAAGTTCATTAATGATCTAGTAACTACCTGCCACATGTTGTTGAGGTGGAGGTAGATACAAACTATCAAAATGAGTGGTAGATGGGTAATGGAGGATACTTTTTATTTTTATCTTCTTGCTAATAGAGGCTCACATTGTCTTGGAGAGACAAAAGGACAAGAAGTGAATATGACAAAAAAGGAGAAAAACAATTTGCAGACATGTTATGCTCGGGGGATATATGTTGGATGCAATATCATCACTAGGGGAGCTGAGTGATCTAACATTAATCTTCCATAATTTTATAATCTTCAAGTCAGTATTCTGAACCTAGTTTATGTATGAAAATCGTAAAGTAAAATGGTATAGATTCTAGCCTTAATTCTACATACAAATTGATTTTTATGTATTTTGCACAAACGTTTCAAGTAACAGATTAGAGCAAATGCACTCTGGAAAGAAATACTCTTGTGAATATATTAATACTAGAAACTATTGTGTGGAAAAAGAGAAAGAAAAATTGTTACTGTATAGTTTCTTTGATTGTCTTATTTTGTAATACAATTTGTTTATACTTCTGCATAAACATGGGATATTCTAATAAATATAATTACCCTACAAAGAAGAATTTGAGTAGTATTACATAGTCGTTATTCTAATATTTTATTAATAACTTTGTAAAAGTTACAAATATTAATATTCAGGAAGATTGTTATATTTGAGTAGTAGAGATATATCTATTTATAAACACACATGTAAAGTTTTCGAGAAATATAAAAACATGTAAATTGTATAATATATAGTGTATTTATATAAATACTAAGAAAATTGTGTAGTAAGAAAATGTATAAAACATGTAAATACATGAACATGCATATAGGCCCAAAAACTTTTGGGAAGGAAGCATCAATGATACTAAAAGAAAAGATAAAAGATTTCTCAAAGGTTTAATATAAAAATTTAAAAGGAGAAAAATATTATTATAATACAATGATGTAATTACAAACATAGCTTTTACTTCATGGAAAACCTAGTCATGCAATTAGAAAACCACTATGAATAATAATTTTATAAATGTACTTCTTTCTAGTAATATCTAACAAAATATTTGGTCACAAAATAGCATAGTAAGGGTCAGAGAGTTTCCGAAAAACCTTATTACATAAGAGACATTGAGCCTTTGGAAAGTTACTTCCATTCAGGAAGAAATACATCTCAGGAATATATAAACAAAATTAATTATTAAATAACTCAGAACAAAAAACTTTCGAGTTTGAACTTTGAACACAACATTCATGTCCAGTGGTCCAGGTGGCTCCAGAGATGCTCAAAATCCAGAAAAATCTCATCAAAATTCCCAGAATTCAGCCAAACCAAAACCACATCATAGTATTCGTCATCCTGATTCCAACGACGTGAACAACACTCAAATCTGAGTTCATATGCTTGAGTTATAGTTGGTCAAAGTTTTGGTCAAACTTAGTCAAATGGTAGTGTTAACGAGGCAACAAATTGGCAAAATCTCGATGCATGGAAAACGACGGTCGGAAAAAGTGAAATTGTCACCTCTTTAATTTGTCTAATATCCCTTATTTTTCAGTGTAAGATTTTTAACCGCATTGTGTGTTTATATATATGTGTGTGTGTGTGTGTCGGTTGGCCGGCAGTCAAACCCGGCCAACGGGGCCCCAACCGCATACCACAACATATTATATTTAAATTGCACAACAAACGATTTGTTATAACGACACACCATATATGTTCTGGTGGGTGTTGAACCTACCCGACTTAACAGTGGGTCAGTCTGGTGGAACAACACTTAAACCATGTCACAACTCGTTAACCAATAACACACCACATAACACAAACCACAAACCATACAATGCATCATATAAAATGTTACCGCCGCTCCAATCGTGTGCTGACCGTCGACGGTTGTAACAACCGCCCATTAATAACATTGTTGTGTTTGTTAAAAAACAATGCACTACATTTAGGGTGGGTGGAGTCTGAACCCTGTTCGTCCCCACACAATACACCAACAGTTACCAACGAGCAACAACTCGTTGCTTTGTTAACTTTGCCCACTTTATTATTTAAAAATTCAACTCATTTACTCAACGACCAGCGGGAGAGCAGAGCAGAACCCTGAGCAGCGGAGGTGTGGAATCATGAACAGGGGAATATGCTAAGATTCTAAAAAGGTTTTCTTGAGGGCCAGAGGTGCCAGTGTTAGATTTTGACAATTTTATAGTCATTTTTACACATTTTCTCACTAGGAGTCCAACCGTGTGGTCTGGTTCTCCATCCGAGCAGCAGAAATTCAGGAGGCCAACGGCAAGGAATCTTTACAGAATCTTGTGAAATCTAAAAGATTCCCTTGGACGCTAATTTTTGACAAAGGCGAAATGATGCCGACTTTATAGTCATTTTTCACATAATTTCACAGAGAGCGCAGTGGTGTGTTTGGGATATTCATCCGAGCAACGGATTTTTTAGCCATCTTCAGGAAGGAATTTTTGGGGGAGTCTTCGAAATTCCCAAAGGTCCAAAATTTGACGGTGTCATAAAGGGGCCAAGTTTATAGTCATTTGACATGATTTCGCACCACAAATTTAGCGGTGGTGTCCATTTCAGCAGCTGAGCTTTGCATTTTTCGTCTGTCCCCGAAAGTGGAGGTATATGATGCAGTTATGCCATGTCTTTCTTCTGATTTGTTGAGATGATGATTTTGTGGTCAAGATCCTTGTTACCATTATGTTGAGGGACACTTGTATGCCACGTCATGTGAGATTTGATTAGCTTATCATGTTGAAGGAGGGCCCATTTGAGTGAGAGTTCTGATAAGGAGAACGTCTCATGGAGAGACATGCCACTTTGGTTGAGGAAATTTATCCTTGTAATGACAAAGAATGTACTATGTACTCATCATCATCTTGTAACATTTAATGAAGCAGCCTCCCCACTCTTGACACCAGGGCCTGGAGACATAACCCACACAGGGTGAGCTCCGTTATTAATGTGTTTGTGTTTTTTGATTTGATGGTCGTTGTTAAGTTTCATCCTCCTTAAAACTTGCACATGCGGTTGTTTCATACTCTTTCATATGCAATTCAGGTAAAATCCTAGAAGTAAAAGATCTTAGTTAATTCCGGTAGCTAAAGAGATTTGGATCAAGTTTGGTATCAGAGCGGTCTTCTCTCTGATGTGAATTGTGAGTGTGCATAATTGAACGTGCAATAAGAAGGGAAATGGAGAACAACAGAGATCTCTATGAGGATCTCCTCAAAATGTCACGCATGGTGGACATAATGTATGAATATTATGAGAAGAAAATGGCAAGAGAGGAACAGGAGAAAGAAAGAGTAGAGGATGATGCTCCATCTACCCCCTTGAGTGAACATTATTCATCTTCATCATCTTCTCATCATTCAAATGAGGAGATCAATCAGAGCCTTCAAGCAGAGAATGTTGAATTGAGGAGACTTCTACGACAAGAGAAAGAGGAGAAGCAAAGACTACAGCTTCAACTACGAGTCACAGAAGAGGCCTTGGAAAAGTTGAGGCGCAACGCAGGCTTAGCAAAGCCATCGTCACATATTGCATAATCAACAGTTGAGGTAAAAAATGTTGATAGTTCTTCAATTTCATTTTCACATGACATTATTTTTGTTGGAAATATGGAGGTACTCATTTCAGGAACTGGCATGACACTCCTTACCAAGATGGGGTATAAAAGAGGAGGACTTGGTGTTAATGGCTAAGGAATGACTGAGCCATTGGAGGTGGTACAAGGACCTCAGTTTGCAAGTTTGGGATACATTGAAGGAGAGTGGTCAAAGGTATCAGAAGCTTCCAAAGCATTGTCGAATCTATTGGAGAAAGAGGATGATTGGAACACATCACAATCCTCCCATGACAGTGCACATGGCAGAGGAAGAGCTAAGACAAGCTCTCAATGCTATGGTTGCACTAGAGATAGTCAAGAGAGGTATAAAAAATCTCAGTATTATAGAGTTCATTTGATTACAAGCATATTTTTAATGATGGGCAAAAATCATGGCGTAGAAAACCATGTAGTTTTTGTCATTTACATAACCATGTGGTTGTTGAGTGTTGGAAGAGAATGGCAACAAGAAAGAGGATGAGGCGTGAAAGGCCTTCTCCACATCAGGGAAGGAAGCAGGTTAAGCAGGTATGGAGGAAGAAATTGTTTTGCAATCAATGCAGCAGAGGTGGTCATCAAAGAGCCATGTGTTGGAGGCTTCATCCAAAGTAGTGTCTGAAGGACAGATCGCCCATGCATAAACCAACTAGTGAAAATGTTCGACAAGTGAATCTGCGACATTCATGGAGGTCCACTTTTTTGAGTAAGAGATGGTTTTACTAGACATAGTAGCTTTTCATGGCCGCATTTTGTAAATCATGTGTTGTAATTTAAATTGTAAAAGTGATGATGTGTTTTCCATCGCTTATTAAAGTAACAATGATGTTTTGGCCTTTTATTAATAGCTGGGGTATTGGTTTCTATGGTGATGTAAACTTGACTAAAGAGTATGTCTTATAAACTCTTAGCAAGTGTGGGGATGCTTGGGTCATGATTGGTCATGTCATTGAACATGTAGTTTGCAAAGATTGTACTACAGGGTTGCAGAGGATGCAGGTGTCGGTTCATCACTTGTGGCTCCAAAGAACAAGGGTGAAGGAGAAGGAAGGGTGACCTTTCAGACACTTGTGGTGTAGACAACGTAACACAATAGTTGCAGATTATGTCCATTCTTTTGGAGGACCAAAATCTCCTTAACGAGGAGGAATGATCCAGGTGGCTCCAGAGATGCTAAGAATCCAAAAATAACTCAAAAATCAAAGTTCTCGGATTTCACCCAAACTAGGACCAGATTGTAGTGCTCGTTGTCCTGATTCCAATGGCGTGAATGAAACTCAAATGCAAGTTTGTATGCTCAAGTTGTTGGGAATCACAATTGTCATTAAACCAAAACCCCACAGGTGTTAGTCAAAGATTGCATCGCCAGAGATAAGGATCCACGAGAGGCGATTAGTCCCTGTTGTGAAACATGCGGGGAGCATTGGTTTATCCAATGTCCAACAATCTCCCCCCCAATGCGAGTTGGGTGTATATCAAACTCGTGACCTATGCTCTGATACCACTTGTTGGGAATCATGATTGTCGTTAAACCAAAACCTAAGACACTAGTTCGGGTTTTTCTTGGATTGCACTAATGATTGGGTAGAAATGTATAAAGCACATTAACAAGTGATATTATCATGTTTTTATTGTTTCAATGATCAAACAAAGTATTGTATAGTTGCTACCATGCTCCTTTTGATTCCATGAAACATGTTAATTTTGCATATGTGATAGATACAATTTAAGTGTCAAACAGAATTCTCTCTAGCAAAGTGGATGCTTGATGAAAATTTACTATTTTTAGATTGCAATAGAATAGAAAGATAAGTGTGAGTTTCATTTTATTAAATTCATACATATATAAGTACAAAGTCTACGGCCTTTGTATTCAACTTCCAAGGTCTTTTGGATGGCCAAAGACTATTCATATTCACTTGCGACTCTTCATATTGCCTCAAATGAACAATACCATAACCTTGATGAATTAGGTTTTCAACATTCCCCTCCTTAATATGAAGGTGTGTATGTGAGTCCAAGAAAAAAGCTAAAATTTGGAAGTGAACAGTTGCCAATAGCTAAATGTGCTCTCTAAATCTAGTGGCTCTAGGATGACTACAAACCAAATGCCTAGCAGAATTTGATATCTTCTACTAAATGGTGGTTTAAGGCTTACAACAAACTCTGCAACTTGACTCTAAGGCTCAACATTTCCTACAACATCTCCTAATTTTCCTAGAAGTTGATATCTTCTACTATTTGGAAGTGTTTGCAAATGGTGATTTGAAGATTACCAAAAATCATGGAACTCATTTGATTCCATTCAAACATCATAAAACATCAATCTCATAAATTGAAAAAGAAACACAAGATATACATGGAAACCCTTATGGGGGAAAACCAAAAAAATTCTTTATATGAAAATCTTATATGCACCAACCTACAAGAGGCATCTATCCCCTCTATTACTTTGTAAGCACTGGCCTACAAGAGAAACCAATCCCATTTTTTGCTTTGCAGGTACCAACCTACAGGAGACACCAATCCCCTCTGCTGCTTTTTAGATACCAACCTACAAGAGACATGAATCCCCTTTGCTTCTTTATAGGAACCAACCTATAGGAGACACCAATCCCCTATGTTGCTTTGTAGGCACCAACCTACAAGAGATACTAATCCCCACATGCAAATATTTGTAGGAACAAATCTACTTGCTTGCTTCTTCATAATGTTTGTTAGTTGCTTATGCTTTCACCAAGTCCGCTTGCTGCTTATGTCTTCACCATCTATATTAGTTGCTTATGCATTCACCAAGTCTACATTTTTTGCTTCTTCCTTCACCAAGTCTACTTCTCCTAAAAGTTGTTTCTTGTGGCTTCTTCCCAAGGACAAAATTTTACTGCATGCCATGTATTCACTTTTGCAAATCTATTTATGAAGTTTCTATCATGCTTACCTATAGATATCTTCTCTATTTCATCTAAATTTCATAGTTCGAAACATGTCATAAAGAAAGTTATAGCAAAAATGACAAGCCGACATGTTTGAAACATGTTTTATCAACATTCAAGAACATTAACTTCCTCAAATCATATCTCTAAAATTGTAGTGAAATATGATCTAAAATTTCTAGCACATGTACCTTGAGATCTCTCCTCTGTAGCCTCCAAATTTCAAATTTTGAAACATCATATAAAGAAAGATATAACAAAAAAACCAAGCTAACTTGCTTATAGAATATTTCAGGAGCATTCAGGAAGCCTAACTTCCTTCGACCATATTTATGAAATTATAGTTAATCAGGGTATGAAACTTGAACCACATGTACATGAATAAGTTATGTTTGTATCCTCCAAGTTTCATGGTTTGAAACATCTTAGAACAAGAGTTATAGCAAAAATACTCGATGTACCTATTTGAAGAAATTTTCAAGAGCATTCATGAAGCCTAACTTCCTTTGGCCATATCTTTGAAATTATAAAAAATAGAAGTATGAAATTTGAAACATAGGTACATGGAGATCTTCTACATATATATCCTCCAAGTTTCACATTCTGAAACGTCCTAGAAGAAAATTTATAGTGAAAATGTCAAGCCGACCTGTTTGAAGTTGATTTCAGGAGCATTGAAAAAGCCTAACTTCCTTTGGTCATATCTCTGAAATTATAGCAAACCAATGTCTAAGATTTTAACCAGAGTTACATGAAGATCTTCTCGAGATCTCCTCCACATTTCATGGTTTGAAAAATCATAGATGAAAAGATATAGCAAAAAATGCCAAGATGGTTCATTCACTCCATAAATCATATTTTTACATCCACCTTTAAACTCCAAGAATCTCCCCAAAAGTTACTTCTCAGCTCCTCTTGTCACCTTGAATCTGTTCTTTGTACGTTCACTTATGTGGCTAACTTGCAAATTGGTTGGGTCAGCTTGCTTGTACTTTGGATGGGTCATCTTGACGAAATATTCCATATTTCCTCATTCCAATGGAATTAGAGGGAGTTCCATATACCGTTGGAAATATATCAAAATAAGTTTTCCAATGATCCAGGTGGATATTGGTGGCCACCTTCCAAGTCCACCTGGACCCCCACCTCAACATTGTCAGTTTCCTTAATTATAGCGCAGTTTACTATTTTTAGCAGTTTTTCGGGTCCTGAACTTCCGGAGCCGTTTTGAGGCCCTAAAGGACGTTTTTTGGGAAATCTTGCTCCATGATTTTTTAGTTAAAAAATCGTCTTTTTCGTCGTAGTCCTCGGAGATATCTTTCCAACGGGCTATCATGCGCGTCAAACGGAGATCGTATGCCAAAGTTACGACCCCGGGAAGTTGATGTACCAATTTACCCAAACGGGGCCCATAGTTTGGCGTTTCATCTTCTAGGGTTAGGTTTTGGAATGTTTTCCATTATTTCTCAACAATAAATAGGCCTTCGAGCCTCATTGTAAGACAGTTCAGAGGCATGTAGCCACACATCTCTTCTCAGAGATAAGCTACCATCGCCCTAGCTGGTTTATTTCTATTTACGGTTGTAAGCATATTTCAGTATTTTCCATTAATGAAATGAAGTATTATTTCCGCTGCATCTTTGTGTATATGGTTATCTCTGTATTTTATTGCGTTCCTGTTTAAATATGGATCAGTGGTATCCGAGCGGTCTGCTTTTCTCTGTTTTTCTTTGCATGTCCCCAACGAGGTCGAGATATAAGGAGTTAGGGCTTGAACTGGTCGAACCTT